>DWLO01001229.1:0-15748 GCA_018245335.1 Dalla quadristriga
CTTTTACATACAAACGTAATCAACAAATAACTAAAATATTTGTGGTTCTACGCCCAAAACTGAGCGAGATATCTATTTTTCTCATCATTATCTAAGTATACTCCTATACAGAACAGAAAAAAAGATATTGGTATAGAAGTTACGAATATCCTCGAAATATCCATTTTTCAACACGAATTTTAACGCAAATTTGGACATCAATAAATATTATAAGGAGTATGAAAACTCCAATGAAATTTACTTATGTATATAGTTAATTTATTCAAAAGTTCAAATAACTTTATTTAACGAAGACACATCCAGAAGATTTAAAAAAAATAATGTTTTGCCCGAAGGACTATTCTAAAATTCTCGCACGCTTGTTTGCGCTAAAATTAATCTCACCGTATATTCCCGTCCTACGCGGGGAGCGGGGAGTCTGGCTAGCCCTATATACTAGGTATAAGAAAATTAAAATATGTAAATTTTACTGTCAACAATGATACCAAAACACATTTTTCATAAGTCTACGTAGACTTCCACAATCGTTGTAAATGTTAGAACATGCGAGAGATATCCGATATAATATCCAATATCTTATCCAATTCTATATCAAATATATGTTTTATTTTTTTAATATAGTTTTATTTATGAAATGTTTACAGATCCATTCAATTTATTATTATTTTATATTCATGTAAATTTTAATCAAAATCTATTATAAATTTAATAATATTCAATTTACATAATCAATCATGTCAAGTTAGATATTTGCATTTAATTTAATAGTGCTCAATGTATTTTAATTTATTTGATTGTTATCTTCATTAGTTCTTTTACTCATTAGTTCATTTACTCTCTTTTACATTTCATTGTAAATGAGTATATTATGTTGGTGTTCAAATAAATATAGAATAAAATAAAATAAATTTGATAGTCCTCAAGCGACGTCCCATTTACTGATCCAGTTCTCACCGATGGTAGCAATCAAATCGACCTAGACCGTCACTGCTGGACGAGGGTCGGGAGCGGACGTGTCACTCCAGCCTCGAGGTCGCAGCTCCCCTCCCAATTATCCATTTATCTACCTTCCTCACGGCATTGACGTCAATGCTTTGATTCCCTGGGGTAAGGTCTAGACTGAATAAACCTTAGGCTTGATGCAGACGGGATCCATACCGGAATAAGGGAGCCCTATTTTACCCCCGATACTTGAAAAGGCGCATTTACATGGAATATAAAGAATAAAAATGAAGCGGACTGATCACGGACCCATCACGGAGGACTATGGAGATTTAAAAAGACAGAGATGCAACTATTTAATTTTCATACGTAAATGGTATGATGGCTACTTAGTGAGCGCGCGCTGGCAAATTACGATCATAAGCGTATGTTTCTTTGTTTTAATTTTTTTCACAAAACTATAAGACAGATTCAAAAATTATTTTGGATTATGTAGAAATTATTACTTACTTACCTACCATGTTTCAAAAATAACTCCGTAAACTAATTCGTTCAAATATAGTAGTGGCAGTTAGCACAGAAAATGAAAAATAATTAGTCTACTTCATAATTACTTTTTCTCGAGAATTTTCTCTTTCAACTAGGAATCGTGTTTCTTTTTTTGTGATACTTTGATCATAATAATATAGTCAAGAAACATATTATTATGTTCACAAATTAGGTTAATATTCATATAAATGAAGGAAAATTTAGTGGAATTGGAAAAACACTAAAAACCGTTGTATCACCCAAAAAAAAAGAGTAAACTAGGTGTCCTTCAAGGCCCGCAACATATTGGCGACTCCATCCGATAGCCCGTCGAAGATGGGAATTCGGTTGGTCTATACCTACTGTGGCATAAATGGTGAAGACAGAGTGGTAAAGATTTCGGCTTCCTACTCGGGGGGTCCAGTGTTCGAATCCTGGACACGTCAATCGTCGTCGTCCGCGTGGCATCCCGAAATACAGAAAGTTTTTTCAGTGAAATGGGAAGTGAAAAGAACTGAGAAAGAGAAATGGCTATAACTAAAAAACCGTTTGAGATATGGAGATTAAACATAGTGTACCCTCTACTCTACAATCCCTGAGACTTTGATCAGAAACCGTTCAGCGGTTTTGGGCCTATTGCGACAAAAACACAGACACCAAAAATTTTAATTACGGTTGCTTATGTTTAGGTGTTATATGAAAATATGAATAGCATATTCCATTTAATTTCCTTAATTTTAACATCACAGACAGACCCTCCAATTTTTTTTATAGTAAGACAAGATAATATTATTTCACAATCTTTTGTAAAACAACAGCCAAGAGTAGGTAACCAATAAACGCTTTCGTCGTCGTAAATAGAAAGAAGAAAGAAAGAAAATAACTTTAGTAACGCTACAATACAAATAAATACATAGCAATATTGCATTGAAATTGGTTGTGAGACTTGTGAGTTATTCCCATTGTAGCGTCACGCACCAAAACGGTCTGCACTCAGATTAATGCTGCTGGCTCAAAAACGAATCAGCAGCTCTGATTTTCAGCACAGCCTGACGATGAATCTATATTTAAATAGTAGGTATTTCCTCATGTTCCCATGGTATACGGATTCGAGACTTGGTCCTTTCGCGGCGGTCTAATTCACAAGCTCAGCGTCGCCCAGCGTGCTACGGAGAGCTCTGCTCGGTATATCGCTACGCGACCGAAGCAGAAGATATAAATTTCGTAGACGAACAAAAATTACCTACATTGCCCGTAATAAGTAAGCTGAAGTGGCAATAAGCAGGCCACGTCGTGACAAGGACCGATAACCGATGGGCAAGAAAGGTCCTTGAATAGCGACCACGACTCGGAAAAAGAAGCACAGGTTGCCCTCCGAGCAGGTGGACTGAAGACCTGAAGAAGACAGCGGGAAGCCGCTGGATGCAGAGGGCACAGGACCGGGCGGAGTGGCGCTGAATAGGAAGGGCGATGTCCAGAAGTGGCCTTTTAAAGGCTGATGGATTGATGTTAAGAATCAAGTTTGCAAGTTCTCTAGGCGCGACGGTACCAGCGCAATACTCTTTTCAACCGTCTAGCAATTGTTTTTTCAAACAATTTGTGCATCAGTGTGTATCTTTCAGTCTGAAATGAGGTTGCTGGTCGCAGTTATAGGTACACAAGACGAGTGAACGAACGAATGAAGACTTTTCTCTGCGCGTCCATATGAGCTCCCTGTGGAGCGACCGCCTCCGAGTCTGAACATTCCTTAGGAGCAGTAATTCCATCTGTAATCTGCTCGATGTAACTAAAGACTTTGCAAGCGGCGCCGCGGCGGTTCGGTTACCTAATTAAGTCTCCAGTTGTCTGTTGTAACCGCTAGAGGCGCTGCTCTTTTTCTATTCAAAATTAAGTCGCAATACTCGGTCAGAGGTTGCTATTTTTTTCACATAAAAATGTACTAAGTTTATTTAATGTATCTAACAGTGTAGGTAGTATCGAATATCGGTATCGAGTAACAAGCCAGAGTTGGAAAAGTCGGATACTCCTGAAAGCTGTCTCTTCGGCTGCGGTGACGCATTACCTGAATTTTGCTATTTTTCATAACAGGCGCTTTGATGTAAAGATGTGATGTGAGTGGGTGGCAGCTGCCCTCCCCTAGCTAGAGTCAAGGTCCGACACCGTTCACACTACGAAAGGTAGAAAAGGATTTTTTAATGATTACGTACAGGAAATTTCAGAACCCAAGGCCCAAAAGAAAATTCCAGATACCTACAGGAAATTCAGATTATCATATTTTTCTGGTTCTCCTTTGGCTGAATGGTCTAAGACTGTTTAAGAATGTATGAACCCGAAAATCAATGTTTTAATAGACAACAGAAGACTGTTCCTATATAATTGTTTTGAGTAGTATTATTATAATTATTTACCAGCTGTCAAATCTTACATCCTCGCCTAACAAAACATTGTAAATGGTGAAAGAAAATAAAATACACAATGTAAGATTCACATATTTAATTATAGCAAAAAAAATGCGGAGACATACATAAATATTAAAGATGCGCGTTCAAAATTATGGGAGGTCACAACTGAGCCACAGTTGACCAGTATTTTTTCAAATAGCATGGATACGGAGACACATTCGTATGATTTAACGGAACTCCGTCAGTTGTTTCAATCAACAAGTTTCGTTTTGAACGCACCTACGTATAGAATATCTTAGAGCATTGCTTTCATTTCACAGATTGCCTCATCACTTAAATCAATAATTACAGTCAGTTTGCTTTAACACAATAGCAAATTATATTGAGATAACTAAAATTGAGTATGGAGTTCCTAACAGCCTAAATATATTCTAACCAAGCACGCATATCGGGTAACCTGACCGGGTTCCAAAATCATGTTTAGCAGGCAAATCTTACTGATTTAATAAATGCTAGTTTGTGAGGATTTACATAGATGGTTAGTTGTTTAATGCCTGGGGCCGTGGAACACATATACTTGGCCCGGTCAAGTTATCTCATATTTGCGGTTAGCTTTATACTTATATGTCAGTTTCCAGGTCTTCCTAGCTTGTATGAAATCCTTTTGAATTAGTAAATTGTTACGTACAAACACAGTTTTCAATGTAAACTGTTGATAAGCCTAAATACAGTTTTCACACTTATCTACTGTTAGATAAATTCTAGAAAATTTTGAGGATAACCAAATTTTCAACACGGGCGGGATCGAACCTGCGACCTTATATAATCTGTACCGGATATGCCCATTTTCATCCACGCTACCGAGGTGTAAGGAATACATTATGTACGTGCACCATTCACGATTTTACATATCATTAGGTCGCTATCGACGACCGTGACTTTGCAGATTAAAAAAAACAGTTAAATAGTTAGTGTGGTTTAAATCAAACTAAATATCACTCTTAACAATACTATAAAATAATATCCTTAAGAGTGATATTCAATATTTAACCTTAATAAAATAATATGCGTATACTTAATGAATTTTGAATACTAATCAGTCTATAAGAAGATAATATCAAAAGAGTAAGTTTAAAGATAACAATATCGCTCCCAAATATGTATTTAAATTCGTAATAAAATGTTATTGAAAACTGTTAAAGTAATATATAAATAGGAGAAGGTAAACAGGTAAAAGTGTAAATCGTTAACGGTTGTTCAATAGCAAGGTTTAAAATGCAAGATTATTGATTGTGATTATCGAGAGTGAGCATGAAATGTGGTCAGATGTTCCTCGGTCTTTAAAATAATGTTAATGTTGTAGAAAAGATAAGGAAAAGCGACGCCTGCAAGATGTTGTTAACCCTTCTAGCCAGAGCAGCACCGCTGACATCTAGTATTGAACAAAATAATACTACTTATTCAAGTAAACATAACAACATTATCGGGTGAAAATATTAGTCCGTGATTAATTAGATGACCAAACAAAATAGAAAAGTAATGTTACATAATCAGTAATATTTCAATTTCAAAGCCATTATTTTCCGATAAGAGTACCTACTAACATATTTTTTTCTTAAAAATATAATAAAGTAACAAACATGGAACTAAACATAAGTCCTGTGGTCGGCATGTCCTTTTGACACAAAGGCCTCCCTTAATGCCTTTCACCTCACCCTGTCTGTCGACGTTCTCGGCCAAAGTGAGCCGGTGACATTCTTTAGGTAACACTAGTTACAATCTTCAGTAACTAAGGAAAATTATACAAAAACTTAAATAACACTATGCTACTTAAAAAGCTACAGATGAGTTGGCGAACCTAGTCTTATGGTGTTACCAGACCAATTGATCGATCGTAGATCGACGGCATCGGTCAACGTCGGTCGAAGTTGATCGACTGGTAGCTTTAATTGTTCGACGGATACCGTCCGACTAACCAATCGATCGATTGCCGGTCGATGGCATCAGTCGACGTTGATCCGTTGGCTATATTCCATCAGCAGCATCATCAGCAGCTCTAGCGACGTCGAATAATCCATTCTACCATCGATCGTTCGATCGGTCTGGTAGAAAGTATCAAGCGACGTTGAATAATCCATTCAACCATCGATCGATCGATTGGTCTGGTAACGACCTCAGACATTTCATAGCCCCGATGCATAGGGGTCCCTGCAAATCGGATGGCATCATTATACCCTCAATCTGTGACACACCACGATATATATTTATAAAATAAAATATACAGAGTAGAGTACAAGAATTGGTCACGACACATACTATCAGGACATTAAGCGGGTAAGACATGTTCACTGCAGGGACATCACTACGATTATACGATTGACATGTGAACATGATCTGTACTGATACATGTCATTTCTCCCATTGACGCCTGTAGGTAGTCTTTGTGTGTGTAACTAAACATGTGCCAGTGAATAATTGTGGGATCTGTGTGCAAGATGCATTTTCTTTTAATAAATTTAACGGCACATGTCCAATCACAAGTTATCAATAGTTTACACCTAACCATTCTTTTAACTGTGTGCATGTGCATTGTATTTCAAGCTGCAGTCATTTGCTGTTTTTTGATGTGGAATTCATTCATTAATTAGAATTCATTTAGATTTAGATTAGACATAATTTTTGGAAAATTTTGTGATGTATGTTGTGAAATTGTATTTCTGTGCTATAAAAATTGTTTTTCTCGAATAAAATAAATAGGTATACGAGCCACCTGATGGAAAATGGCCACCCTCCGTTACTGCACTATACGTTTAGTACTCAACCCTGTGGAGTTTCAACCTCGTTCTTGTAACGCGTTCTTTGATTTAACAGTTACTATAATGTAACGGGTGCTCCGATACATTAAAGTAACTGTAGGATAGTTTAGGTTAGATTTGGTGAGGTTAGGTGAGGTTACGTTAAGAGGCGTCAGAGCGCGTAGGTGTAAACTAGAGCCGACATGGTTGGATCGACGTCAACGGGGATCGACGTATCAGTCTAGGCGGTGCGCACGATGATGTGCACGCCGGAGTCGGACACGACGGGATGGCTCAGCTGTCCGACGCGCAGTCCGAACGCGGCGTCCTCGAACGCGCGCTGCATCTGCCCGCGGCGGAAGAGACCGAGGTCGCCGCCGCGCTTCGCAGACGAGCAGTCGGAGTACTTTCGCGCGATCGCGTCGAACGGCGCCTCCTTGCTGACGATGCGGCGGCGGTACTCTGGAATTCGCAACGTCCAGTTAGGAACAACGTATCTGAGTGACGAGCTAAGCCGCACCGGTCTCGGAAATTATTGTTTCTCGACAATTGTGTTTCGGTCGGAAAGGTGTGGATGCCGGTTACACTTATACAAGAGGCGAGCACCTTAGTCCTCGAGGGTAACTACGCATATGTGGCCAGCTTCGAACAGGACTATTACTAACCACTAATACCGATTAACAGGACTTACAGTCCTTTCTCCCATAGTCCTTATGCTGACGAATGAACTGATCAACTAACATTCCTATTAACATCTCATACTAACTAACTTTTACGGTCCTATTCGAGGTTTGTCACAGATGTCACGGGCGGCAGCGGATGGGTGGAGCTGCATGCTCGTTTTCTATATTAAGCACATAAAAAAAAAGTCTATCGTCTGCCGATACTGATGTCGTGTGGCGTAGTGGGAACGATCTAAAGCTCGTTTGCGATCTGAGTCACACAAAAAAAAGTATTCCGCTTGTATTAATATTACCTTGGACGAGATTTAATATCTTGAAGCTACCTTGGTACCTTACGAGGGGCCGCGGATGGGCAGTCCTTCACCAGCTCCACTACACTTGTCGCGGCTCGGCGCCTCCTCGCTAATGCCCTCTTACCAGTGTTACTCGTGTTACCTTGCACGAGGTTGATTGCCTCCTCCTTAGAGCGGGTGATGCGCTCCTGCCGCCACGACGAGGGCCGGCGACTGCCCGCGTGCTTCACCAGCAGGTGGCTGCATTGCACCTGGCGCGGCTCGGAGCCCTCCTCGCGCGACGGCGACCCCGGCGGGCGGTCCCATTGCGACTCCTTGGTCTTTCGGTTCAGGAAGTAGGTCACGCCTGGAGATGTGAACATTTGTAGCTTCAGCAAACAATATCTCCCGCTAGCCTAATTCCCGATTTCCCCAACCACCACTGAGTTCCATGAATCCTCAGTATGCATTGTGCCTCTTCTTGTCAAGTAGTGGCAAGAACCCGTCCCACCCTAAATTACAAAACTACAGACATTAGTAGCCACTATAACCGATGGAAAATTATAATGAACTTGAAACAGAACATAACTCTATTTGCTTAAGTCATCATCGACAAATCGTCATCGGCCCACTACTATGCATTGGTCTCCGCGCAGAATGAGAAGGGTTTAAGCCATAGTCTACCACGCTTGCCCAGTGTGGATAGTCTTCACATGCCAGACAACATTACTGAGAACTCACAAGCATACAGTTTTCCTCATAGAGTTTTCCTTTACTTTTAGAGCAAGTATTATTGAATTGTAAACAATTATTAAAATGCAGATGACAAAGACTTTTAATACAAGTAATATTTAATAATTTACTAAAACTAAAACGCATATAACTCAACCAAATACAAATAATAACAAATTTCAGCCTTTGTCTTTAGTTTGATATATAACATTGTTTCCCAGAACATGAAAACTCAACAACTTTTTACAAATTAAGGTGATACCTCGGTTTCTACAGTGTTTTAATTACCCATAATTTATTGGATTATTGAAATATGAATTATGAATCTAATATACGTTTCTTGACTTTGCAATTTTAGTATCCCAAACAAGAAAACTTGAAATTTTATTGGGAAAAAATATTTTCAAGTAGACCTACATATTTTATATTATCTGTGCTACTACTATATATTTACGAATTAGTTCACGGAGTTAGTTTTAAAACATAGTGAGTAATCATCAGATTTTAAAAATCCAAAAAATAATTCTTTATCTGTCAAATAGTTTTGTGAATTTTTTTTTTTATAAATAATTAGAGCTTACGTTGTTTATTTTCGAGTGCGCGGTCACTAAAGCTATCTTACCATTTACGTACATGCATAGTTACATCAGTCATTTTAAAACTCCTTAGTCCTCCGTGATCCACCTGCTTCACTTTTATGTGAGGATCCTCTGAATGGTCGGTGCAACAATACAGGATGCGTTTTTCTCAAAAATGCAATGACACAGTTCAACCTGTATATATAATGTACCAATGTTCAAGAAATCAACGTTAAAGCTTTGCACTATCTACTGAGCATTCCACAAACAATATCACATGCAATATGCTAATGCTGGCTGGTATCATGTTACATGCATGCTTATTTCGTCTGCCGGTCATATATTATTAGTGTCAGTTGAATACATTTTCAGAAGTTTTTTACTTCAATGACAACAAATAGCTGCTGAATGATGTTTGGTTTACATAGTGCAGTTAATACTCATTACTGTAAACTGGAAATGATTACATTAGGGATTGCATTATGATTAGATACGGATTTCATAATCAGTAACTAATTTTAAGGTGATGTTGTTATTTAAGTATTACTTATTTGTTAAATTATATTTTTATGATATTCGTCGAGTGTGCTGCTTGTGTGGTGTTAACAGGGAATTGGTCAGTGATTTCTAGATCAGTGACGACTTGCATGTAATCTATGAATGTATTGTCTTTTTTTTCCTGTTGTAACGTTTCTCAAGTACCTTATGATGAAATGAAATCATTTGAATTATTTTTTTTGTACTAACAAATAATTTTATATCATAAGGTAATTATTGCCTTTTATTGGTTGTTATTTACAATATGTACAGTACATTTAATAATATTTGTTAATTATTAACAATTAGTATGGTTAGTTATGGATGTAATGCAATGTTAGTATTTGTTAGTACCGGCTATTATCGATAGATATCAGTCACTAAGCCAAGTTGAAAGTGTTTGCTAATGACATTTACATTATTCGGTTTGGCTGTATTCATTCGTAGCCAGTTCTGTGACTGATCTGTGATGTATATTGATTTCCAGTTGGCTGTATTTGATTGGACACTTTTTGGTAAACTAACTGCAACACATGGCACAACCCACTGCAGGGCACGGGGCGGTCCTCACCCCTGAAGAGGCTTGGAGCATACTCTTCTGCCCTGCTTCAATATGGTGTGGTGGCCAATCCAAGAGCTGGTAGTTATCAGGCTGCACAAAGGCCTCCAACAAGGGTTACGACTTTGATCTAACAATAACAACCCGGACATCAGTCCCAGCCATCAGGCTTAACATGTCCTCCGAAGCACAAAAGCAATGAAATAATTTTGCCACTGGTGATCACCCATTCAACTTCTGGCCAACTTTACTTGTCAATCAGTCACAATTTACACTTGCCGCACAACTATGAGCTTTTCATGCACGAGTGTTTCTTTACTAGAAAGACCACAGGTGAGTGACTGAAGGCGGTCATAACATCATGAAAGCCTGCAATAAGAATTTTCAATATATGGGCTTGCCAGAAATTAGCACTGGTTCAGCATTGAGCCGAACACATCAGGTCTCCTTAGTCCTAAGATCCCGTGATTTAGTATTCACAAGGAATTATAGAACAGAGAAAAGATAACAAGAGGATTATTACGTGAACATATAACTTGGACAGCAGCCTTAACTGCTGATATTAAGCAGTAAGGCATCGATCCCTTGTATGTTTTATGGAAATTTATACGAAATGGAGCACATGATACGAAATACATATACATATACTATTCAACTGCTTTGTGTTTGCAGTTACGATACATCGCTTCCAGCTTCCTTCTACCGCTCCTCCGCTCAGTGGCGTATCTAGGAGGCTCAGGTAGGGCACAAGCCCTGGGCGCCATACTAAGGACAGAGCTAAATTCCCAAATTAACTATTTAATTTAAGAAATCTATACATCAATAACAATTAACATGCAAATAATACTATGAGCGGGCGGAGCCGGAAGAAAAGTCCAGTATTTATATAATTTACGAAGAGACGCTACTTCGATGCAGGCCCTGGGCGCCATTTTCGATTGGCAAGCCCTTGCCTTCGCTCACAGCTCACACCCGTTCAACGGCGAGCGCATGTGACCAGGGTTGCGGTACAAGGAAGGGCGACGCGAGTAACGGCCAAGACAAAACAGTCGAGCAGCATTTTCAGCGTATAATGGCGTTATTATACAAACCAGTGCTCCTACTTTTGCGAGCCTCCCATCCATCCGGCAGATTGTCGTCGCCATCAAACATTGCGAAAAATGTAAGGTCAGAATCAGCAGAGCACTGAAGCTAAAATTTAGTTTGGAAAGGTATATAAATTCAACAAAGAACGGTAGGTATTTGCAATGCAACTGCAGCCGCAAATTCAGCCCTCAATCGATATTCGATGAATCCAAAGTTGCCATAGATTAAAGATTAGAGTAAAGTAAGGTATAATAAATAAATCATCAACATCACAGATCCATATTTGATGACGCCGTATGGGCCAGTAAGGCCAACAACAACCGTCTATTAAAAAAAATAAGATCAACAAGATCCACAGTTTTTGGTTTGGGTAACGCTAGGAAGGCCAATTAGGGCAACAGCGACTGTTAAAGTAAAAAATAATTAAGTTTGGCAGCGACGAAAACCATCGAAAGTAAATTTTGCTTGAAGCCTACATTGATGTAACGACGTAGTAATTAACATAGTAGACAGCGGTAATTGATGCGAATACTATCACGGCAGTTTACTTTTGAGCCACGTAATAAATCTTAAATAACAAACACCCTAACTGTTAATCAGTATTGTCTGGGATAATGCATTTTAATTTTAAAACGTGAATAATTCCTATTTCAAATATTGGATGATAAATAATATTAAATAGGTATATTGTAATGTATAGTTCTGTAAAATTCATTTCAAAATCAACTTATACTGCCTTTTTTAAATTTAGGCTTGGCAACACTAGTCGAAACCATCTTCGCTCCACCCGGCCACCCGCCAACCCGCCATCCGTTCGCGTTCCGCCGCGGTCGATTGAGAGATTTACGGTACGTTAGTTGTGTGTGTTGGTTAGCCCTCGCTCGGTGGATCAAACATGGCACTTTTCCGGATTACGTCTACAAGATTAGTAGAAGTGCAGGTAAATATAATCCATTATTTTATTTACTTAAATTTATATTAAAGACAAAACTGATCTTTACGTAAGCTCTACTCATAACCTTACTGAGCACATCTTGAAATCGGAGTTATGTAATGAGATTATGTATTTTTTTGAGCAAAAATAAAACGAAACTTAAGTAAGGTTTTATCATACAAAAATTACGTACGGTTTCTTTTAGTAAACTAAGTATTTTTAAATTTTTTCCATGCGATATTTGTGACAAGGTTTTCGTGAAACAATTTTATTTTTTCTTGAGAAATTGCTATTTGTCGTCGATTGTTCGGAGTTACGTTCACATTTTCAGCAGGAGCATTATTAAAGCGCGTGACATTCTGTTATCTCGACACGTACATAATTAAAATAGTTGGTAAAACACTAGTGTAAGTTTATAGGTTAGATGACGGTTTTTTTCCACGGTTTCCAGCACGTCATGCCCAACGTTCCGCCAAAAAAGGCCGCAATATTGGTGGAGATTTATTAGGATATGTCGAATACTTTTCGATTTTTTTTGTCCTTTAATTTAGTCTCAGTCTTTTATTACATATTAACAATAAACATTTACTAAAAGAATACTTCATACAAAATAAAGATTATTTATTGACTATTGAATTTTGAATACAAGACTTGCCTGTTTTCTTGAATTCAATGATTTGCATCTTACTGCTTATCTGTAGTGAGAATAGCCACAATTGTACCATTCAATTAATAGGTAATTGTTTTATTAAATATTAATGAAATATATCGATTTTTGAACACATTGCGAACATGGCCCCTTTTATTCTGACACTATAACATAATATTTATTATGAGGCTTGTTGGCCTTTGGCTCTGCCTGCGTAAAATTCCCTTATCTATTCCACAGGAACCATGCATTTTCCTAAAAAATGGGCTAAAAATAGCCCATCACATTCCGGCCTATAAACTATCTTTATGCAAAAAATCACTTCAATCCAGTGCTCTTTTGCGGCGTGAAAGCAAGACAAACTTTTACATTTATAATATAAGTAAGGGTAGTCATGATTTCAGAAGTTAACCATAACTTAAATATTTTGAAGAAAACATGAAAAAATATACATACCTACCATAAATATATTTTAAGTCAGTGAATTGTATAAATTATAAAAAGATTGAAGTATTGTATTTATGGAATTTGGTTCAAGTTGATTAAATCATTATGTAATATCAGTTGTATTCAGTAAGTAATTGTGCACTAAACTAGTCCGTAATCAATCCAAATCTGAAATAAACCCTAAAAAAAATTCTCATTAGGGAAGGGCTACTAACCATTTGTATCACTGCAGATACTTCATCATCATCAGTATTATTAACATCCCATCATCGGCCTACTACTGAGTTTGAATATCCTCTCAGAAGCGTTTAGGCCATAGTCCACGCTGACTTAGTGGAGATTCTCTGCAGTTTGGCTTCATACAATTAAAGCTAACTTCATCAAGCTCTTAGTCAAATATTTGTCCATTTACCTTCATGATTATGCTTTTGCAAACATGAATTTGGTAGAGAAACTCCGAACTTACTAAAACAACTAACTGTTGTCATAGAAACTAGTAGGGTGATCCGCCAGGTCTGGACTAATAATGTAAATGCATATTTTTATTTTCAGAACCTATTTACTTATAATTGGTTATTTAAACAAATTACGAAATTGGAGCCTTAAAATGAATTCCATATTACTTAAGGGGATGGTCCATATTATTACATGAAAATTATATTTAATCCATATGTTCAAAATTACGCCATATTATTATCTTCAATATTCCACTTCATATTTTCAATATTACGCTTGAGGAAGCTATTATTATGAAGCCTTTTATAATCATTACTTCCGTAATGCGGCGCGGCGCCAGCTGTGACTGAAAACAAGAAATTTTAATTTGAAAAAATTAAATATACACGCAATTGTTTACTGCAATAACACAAATAAAATTATGTTACTGACCGTAAGAGAGTAAAACTTATTTTTTTATTTTTGAAAATACATTTTTTTCTTGATATTTTTGAATTTTCGTCCATATTACTTATACATATTTTGTAATATTTACTACATACATATTAACACTAGTTCTATTCATCACCTATTTACGTAATGTGTTGGTTTCTCGTGAGTGTCGTAAACAAGTCTATGGGAACAAATAAGTCAATCTAGTTATTCATCATCTTGAACGGAATTGTACAGCCATTAAAATTCATTTTTATAGTAAAAGCTGATATTTTTTAATGAATCCTTATAATCTATCTGCTCCCATACATTATTAATTACCAAATATCTTCAAAAACATATATTGATTTAATAGGACGGGATAAACAGATTTCTAACAAAGTCGTGATTGGACTACAATTCGATTTCGACTGGTAGATTTTGCATGTACCATTAATTGCCTATGGACGGAACTGGGCACTGGATTAAAGCATGTGCACAGGAAAATTTCAATGTCTGCCGCCTTTAATATTACATTAATTTAACGTTATCAGCGCTTTCCCTATGAACTCGGAACATTATAATATATTTGACATTGGTTTGAAAGTAACAAGGACATGCATATCTCGATTGGAAGATGGATGTGTTACACAATGTGTTCTTATCTATGTTTGTACATTGATTGATCTGGTTGAACTGCCATCTTCCCGACACACGCGAATCGGATCGCAATCGTATCAGTGACCTTACGTGGTCATGCTGTCACATGCTCGGTTTGCCATCGCGCATTGATAACAATCGCGAGTCATGTGGCTAAGGCATGCATTGATTTACGCCTCAACAAGAAATAATATGCGAAACAATTCTATACGCATTGTGATGCGGGCTATCCGCAAGACGCTTGCACTTCCATCCCTTGAAACTTTCATTGAAATACCTATATATCCGTACGATCAGTCGCACGACCAGTCACGCCTTGCGCCTTGCTCACACACAGACGTAAGGCTAGCATAAAGTGCTTATAGAAGACCTTAAACCAATAAAAAAATTGACGGAATATCTGGCTCTATATTAAATTGAACCCGATTTAAAACAAAGGTACCAGAAAATGGTAGAATGTGCAAGCGAAAGAGGTGCGAAACGTGACACGCATCTTAAGGCGATTGCTCAGTACCTTGGCAGAAAATTTAAATAAAAACCAGTTGTTCGTTTTTTTACCTAGTTAGAACGATTTAAGTGACATGCTTTCTTATAATACGCAAATAACGTATAGCATTACAATTTTCAATCTCTCTTTTTTGTTTTAAAGTCTTCAAATAAACCTGAAGTTTGAAGTAGCGTGTACCATAGTATTATCTTTAGCAGTAGCTGAATGTGTAGGTGAACTCTCTCTCTTTCTTCAGCCCACATCAGTCTACTGCTGGAAATAGTCCTCTCCCAAGGTACGCCACTGAGCACGATCTTCGGCTCTTCGCATCCATTTACTCCCGGATACCTTGTGAAGATCGTCGCGCTACCTGGCAAGAGGTAGTCCCACACTACGTTTGCCTAGTAACGGCCTCTACTGTAACGGCAGTTTACTCCAACGATGGTCGGTGCTCCGGCAAATGTGGCCAGCCCATTTCCAATTCAGTTTGCTAGCCTTAAATGATATGTCGGTTTGGTCCCCAGACGAATATGATCGTTCCGGATCTTGTCCCGAAGGGCATAGCTCTTCTCATAGCGAGCTGAGCGACA
>DWLO01001230.1:0-15748 GCA_018245335.1 Dalla quadristriga
AGCGCTTTCATTTTCATACTTAACTAAATAATATTATGTATATAGATGGTTAGTGTACTTAAATAAATTAATCGGAAATTCCATTTAAAGTGTCCCACTTTTCTTTACTAGGCAACCGGCACTAATTTCTTTACGAGCGACAGTTGTTTATGCCGTGAAATAAAGGTCCTTAAATCACCGCTGACAGTAATCGCCAAACAGTAAGTTCAAAGACAATGCGTTGGCAGATCATTTGGGCATATTGCTGCGCCGATAATACTACAACATTGTTAGTAGGTAGTAAACAGGAATCCATAGGCATGAGTCAGTGGCGCGAGTGGCGAATGACAGGGCGCCGGCGACGTCGCGTGGCGCAACTCGCACCACTCACACCGGGGCCCCAGCAGCCGCCGCCGCGCCGCCACCATCGCCTGCCCTGACAACTGCGCTGCGCAATAACGGACTACTTTAAATTTTTGAACAGTCAGACAGCTTTAATATTATATACCATTGTTAATAGAAACTCGCAACATAGCTCGTTTGGACAGTATTTATTAAGACGATACATCGATCCTTACTTGAAAATGAAGCGGACCGATCACGGACTAATCACGGAGGACTATGGAGTTTTAAAATGATAGTGATACAACTATTTCATGTACGTTAATGTTGGGTCATAATTCAGTTTGCTAACAATACTGCATCATAGCAATAGCAATTAAATATGGATTACCTATGTATTGTTGTGTATTTTACTATCGGTATGACACTACAATGTACAAATAAATGATTTTCTTCTTCTTTAATACTCTTCATCATTAAGAAATAGGTAAGTAGTAACTTATAGTTGAGAAGCGGAAGTTATAAAAGGATAAAATGCACGTGACGGATGAATATCGCTGGCAGGTGATTGTGGCGTTTTATCGTGACAGAGAATTCTAGAACAGTAAGTATAGTGCAGATGTGTGTTCACCCTATCACCAGCCTATGCCGGGTCTTCTCTCAGAATGAGAATGCCGCTGCCAAATACGGGCCGGCAGGCTACACAAGCCTTTTAAAATTTGGGGAACTTTCAGGAATGTATGTACCTTTCACCATAAAAGCTAATCAAAATGTCAGAAGTGTTTGCCGGGTATAAAATAAAAAAGTTGAACTAAAAACTTTCGAAGAGTCCCGAATTTTCTTAATCCTTGAATGGGAGACAAAAATGTTTAATGAAAAACAAAGTACCTAGATCTGTTTGGTTGCATGGGTAATAAACTGAATGGAAGAAGATTAATTAAGTACGTACCTATATATTAATTATCCAGTACAAGTGCCATTCCAACATTTCTTATAACCCGTTTTTCCGCTATTTTACAGAGAATAAATGCGGTGATATGATTGTTTTATCATTATTTAATAGGTACTAAGAGCAAAAGAGCCCCTATGACCATAATGCCATTGTGGTGTGCATGCCAAGTGCAGGCGGAGTGACAACCTGTCACATGACCTGTGTTGTTAAAATATCTATTCTTTAATCAACATTGTCTTTTCCTGACAATGTTTTACGCTTAGTACGTTATCAACTTATGGAACTGCAATCTTAACGTGTCAGATGTCAGAGTCTGTATTAATAATACAGTCATATTCTTTGAATGAATAAATAATTCGTGAGTTTTATGACCTTTGCTTGGTTGGTAAACAATATTACTCTAAGTATCATTTTTTCACAACTAAATTCTGTCCAGTAGTCTTTGATAGGACCTTTACATTTGTATTACATTGGAAGCCTTGAAAATAAAGTTTCGAAACCAAAAACACATTCGCAGTTAAGGCACGAATAGCTACTTGTTTTGATGACAAAAAGAACGATCATATTGATACTTTCAAAATAGATTTTTTCAAAAGAGGTAGGTAGGTATGTTATATATATTTTCATAATCCATTTAATTTGTCAGCGTACCTATTATGTACATATTAGTCTTTGTAATTCATATCAAACCATTCTGTAATATAATCCGGTGCAAAAATACATTAGAACGAAAGGGAGCCAGCCATATTACGCTGTGTTGACACAAAGACGGCGATTTTCGTTGTAATTTCAATTTGAAATCATAGATGACGTTCACATAACCCTGTAAATATGCGTAACTCAATTCGAGCCAATGTCTTATTGGGTATGTGTATAATTATATACACAGACCTAATAAGACCTGTGCGATATATGTTATTTAATCTATACGTAATAGGGTAAAATTAATATAATTCTTGCGTGACTATTCACGCACCATCTAGGAGTGGCCTACTGCCGGGCTTGCAGCTCAGAGAAGTAAACTTGAACCTGAAGCAGTTCTGTGCCTGAAGCGTACTTCACAACCAAAACGCAACGCTGCTCCAGATACCATGGCAAGGTGACGCGGCTGGTACTACTGCTTATGTTGTTTAATTTCATAATATTTCATTGACGAACGATTATACTTAGGTAACTTCTATTTATATTTGTATAAGTATTTATTTTGTAGATCATTTTACGGGGGTATTAACCTAAATTATCTTAATATGTACCTAAAATAATAATTGCAAGACATAAAATCACCTAATCGTCAATAATTGAGAGGCGGTAGATGAGCAACGGAGCGTAATATGATATACCTATTGATTCCTGTCGGTGCGACGGTTAATGAATGCGGAGCACATTTCATGATTTCTCACGATACCTTTGGGAACGAGATTTTTTCTCGTTTCATTTCTCTTGGCAAACAATAGATCACTGAACACGAATGGAGGGTTGGAAGTGCGTCACCGGCTCGCCGGTGCGGTGCTGTGGCTGATATTGTGTCCGTACAACGCATGTTGTGTATTGGCTGCTGTAACCACGCTACGCTTTAAACGAAAACTAGTAAGAATCAAATTATCCCGGACAAAATATTTGTTATTCCTACTATCCCTTATCCATTATTTAGGTAGTTAATTCCAATATTTACATTAACGTAACTAAATATTGAATATGCCTGAGAAATGTCGAATTGATGATAGTTAATCGAATGTGGGTTAATTTGCGCAAATTCACTGTTATAGAATTAAGACAAAAATACTTACCTACTACTACTACTTTTTAATTCGTTCGTTTATTGATAAACTTGAATGCGATGCCATTTCGATCAGGCGCAGTATACCGGAGGAGCCAAGTTCAACCGATCCCGGACGCGCTATCCGTGTGTGAATGCAACTTGTCGCTGCGAACTAGTTATACATACGAGTACCTAATGCAAAAATCCTGGTGAACACTTTCTCCCTTTCTTTTTAAGTTTTTTTGCACTGAATAATAAGTAGGCACCAACCATGCATATTCAGACGAATTTTGGTATCGTTGTGCTCAAATTTAGAGTTACAATAATGAATGCATAATGTAGGTACTCTTTAATATTTATGTAAAAAAGTTGTATTTGTAATTTAAATTTCTAAGATTGCGAAACTTTGGGCAATAGTACGTACACAAGCCGGCCAAGTGCAGATTGGCACCTTTTGAGAACATTATGGTGAACTCTCAGACATGCAGATTTCGACAGGATGTTTTCCTTCACCGTTAAAGCAATTGATATTTAATTGTTTAAAACGCACATAACTTTGAAAAGTTATAGGGTTTTGAACCCTGGACCCGACGAGTAGGAGGCTGAAGTCTAGGGTTCCTAACCACTGGGCTATCACCACCTGGGTAACATACTTTAATATTTCGCAATAACATGACATACGTTTTATTTTATTATACTAGAGAGTGCTCGTGACTTCATCCGCGTGAAATTTCGAGTTACAGACAATTTTGAACGTGATAAGTTGTTATAAACAGGACCCTAGGGTACAGACGCTAAGGGCTATACTTAATCAAAAAAACATTTGAGATGTTGTCATAAAACAATCCCTGAAAATTTCATCAAGATCCGTTCAGCTGTTGCGGAGCCTATTCGCGACAAAAAGAAAGCGAACAGACAGGCAGAATAACGGTTGAATATGCTTAGCTGACATTTTCAATAGTGTATTCAATTTAATTACAGACCTCAATTTTTATATCACATATAGACATCCCAATTTTATTTATTGGTAAGAGATAAGAGGTAGGTATGTATGTAATAATATTAATAGTCCTAACATTCCGGGTCCCCATAGGCCAACCATAGATCTATAAAGAAACTAATGTATACTGTAAAAAAACAATGTATTGATGATACATGATCGAGTTAGTGAACGAAACACAACAAATATCATCCCAATTCCGGCCGAAATAAAAGATGCGAACGGAAGCTGCTACCTGTCTCGTGAGAATTGACAGCGGATGTTGCAAAGGTGTCGCGTTTTTATACCAACCCGTATTAATAGAAGAAAGTGGAGTTAAGTATTGCGTCAGTATGAACTACACATGAGAAATAAATAAAAACTTAATTTTCAGAAAATTAATTACAAGATCAAGATTTGCTAAAAACCAAGTGCGCACAATAGAGTGACTCTATATAACTACGAGTGTGGTATGTTCCATAGCAATTTTCCTTTTTTTTACCAAACTCCGTTATAAATATAATTTGTATTAAATATAACATTTAAGGTATACATTTATGTATATATTTACCGAGGTACCTTATGAGTACGATGCAATGTCAGTGTGGGATAGATTAACAAACGATAACAATACGACAGTGTCTTCAAAGACTTTCTTTAAAGTCTAAATTATGATGTTCAAATTCTTTTGGTGTTTTTATAAACTTTTTGCTTGTATTTAAGTACCCACAGTACCATAAATCATATAAATTTGTCCAAAATGTATGATTGCAAACTCGACATATTAGTTTAAAATGAGTATCGCCGCTTATGATCGTGTTCGCAAATAGAGACTATTGAAAAAATATAACTACAGAAACATAAATTTGAAAGTGCTTTAAAAGATTACTCATATATCCGTGTGAACGTTCTGTAACTACACCTGCTAAGCGGTCGCAGTAAAAAGTAGCAATAAAAACACCGGGGAAAATAAATGCTACTGTGCTTCACCCAAAAATCCAAACATATTTTTTAGTAATGTACCTATTTAATTCTTAATAAATATGGTTTCGTGTAGACACTGTTAATAATAACTCAAAAAACCTGGTGGACTGGGTGACTTTTAGTGTAAGAGAAGCAAAATGAAATATACAGTTCTGTTAATTTGTAAAAGAAATTGTATACACAATAAAGAACCTACCTGCACGAGCTTGAATCGCGCCTTAGTTGACTATTCTTCATAATACTAGCGATTCGTATCGTATCGTATCGATCGTATCGTAAATTAAATTAATTTAAACATATTCCGCACTGGGGCAGCATTGTGGAAGTGCTACAAACCCGTGACCGGCAACAATGGAGCAGACAGCAAAAGTTTTGGACTCATTATTATCTACTCTCACGGATGACATACTTGGTATGTAGTCAAACACTCCATGCAGGATCCAGTTTCTGGGATGACGAGGGCCGATAAGGCCTATATTTCAAGCGTATCAATCGATCTATCACCAAACATTTTTAAGGTTACAAGTAGTTACAGGTTACAGGCTTATAAACTTACTAATAACAGTACATAAATGTAACTTCTATAATAATAATAAATTGGCTATAGCTTATACAAAAAGACACCTAATTCGTACTCTTACAAAAGACGATCGCGGCATTCTCACCGGAATTTACATCCGTAACCCGTTCAATATCGTAGAAAGTTCACTGACCTTGATGTCGTTATCTGTATCATAATAAGGTATTAACAATATAAAAGCAATCTATCATTTGAAATTAATATGAACAGTGATCGGCACGGTGCCGCACGACTCGGCGGTAGATATCTGCATAGCTGGGTGGAATGGCGGTTAATCAGGTGGCCCGTTATTTTACATTGTGCTCGCCGTGAGTTCGAACCCGACGGAACAGGTTGCTCCAATGACAAAGGAGCAGATTCCATCGTCCGCAATCCGCGTCTGCGAGCCCCACATTATAAATAGTCCCTCTAAATAATCCGTTGTAGCACGTCACTGTGGCGCCCACCAACGTTGATGTGTAAGCCCCAATTTTTTAATTCCTCTAATGCATTCTTGTTGGCCGCCATAACAATCAAGCTTAGTTGATATTAAACCACTTCTTTACTGGCAAATGTAGGTCGTAAACGGCATTTCGTGTTGTTGAAATTAATCTATATAATGCTCACGACAGTCACCAGATTTGACCATAAATATAATTTGTTTTAAATCTTTCCAACTCTTGAATTGAATTCTAAGCTAGAGGTGGTTCCCACAATCTTGTCATTATGAAATGGAGATTGGAACCTACTAATAACTGTATATTGGTAGGTACAAACAATCGACTTTCATTTAGAACAAGGATCTGCGCGCCACCTGCGCAGACTCGCCGTCGATACTTTACTGCCAACCGGAACAATAGAACGAAGGCTAGCAATACTATTGTTGGCGCAGCACGTGGTGCTAACACTGTGGACTGTACCGCGCAACACCTGATTTAAATTACTTTACGAGCACATTTCCTTATACGTGATGGCGACATAGACTTGCAGTTCACACTAAAACATCTGCTTTATAAATGTTGGGTGCCCCTCATTGTGGTAAAAACCAAACAATCCCGATGTTTGGTACTGTACCGAGTAAAGTAAGTGGTAACAAACAGAAACATTATAATATGGCTACACAAAAAATAAGGCTTGCCGTCGCGCCATTTTTGTCACAACGCTGAATTCATTACACAGGTGGCTCACATAGTTTAAAAAATGAGCATTTTAAATCTTAATCACTTCTGATTCGGTATATCAAAAGATAGCAGGAGGCGATTATACACATTTTAATATAAATGCTTGTAACGCCCTGACAAAAAGGGTTAACCCTTGTGGCGGAAATTGATTTAAATAACGCTATTAATAACTTTAATATAACACCCAACAACCATTATTTTTTGTTTCCATTCAACCTTATGTTTTGATGGGTTATTTCTAATGGATTATTTCAGTGTAAGGCAAGCATTATAAATGGATCGATATCATTTTTACTAATTAAAGGTTTAGGTTGTATTGATTTTTAATTACGACTATTGGTTTAAAGGTTTTTATTGTTCTTAAATTATAAATATAAAAAATTTGTTTAAGGTTGTTTCTGGTACCACTTAATGAATTTATAATTATTCGAATACGCAAAAATAAGGTAGACGGAACAACAGCTATGCAAAAAGAACTCGTTTAACTAACGTCATGGTTAAACAAGTAAACCCACCATTTATGGTTCAGTTTAAAATGAAAGACGAGTATGAAGGACGAGCAGCGAGCGTGCTATGAAAAGAGCAATGCTCGAATTTTCCCCTCGCGACTAAAGTTCTAACGATGAAATGCATACCTAATCAAGGTTTCCCACATATATCTCGCAGGCAGAAGTCGTAATGGCAGGCCATGTCGTATGAGGATCTGATAAACAATGCGATAGATCGGTGGCTAAGAAATAGAGACCGTGACGCAGTAAAAGGAGCACAGATCGCTCCCGACCAGGGGCTCTATTTTTGAATCGTTCGTTAGAAATTGTATGTTCGCATGGGACCTATGTCATAGTCGACCTCCAAGTCGCATGAGGACTGATCGATAATTTGATAAATTACTTTTAAATGACAAATAATATTTACAAATAGACACTCGATGACAATAGTGACACATATTTAACGTTTATTGTATCGCTCGCTCCGCCCAACGAGCTCCGCTTTAGGCCCGTATGGATGACAGGGATAAAACATAAGCTGTTTTCACAATTGGGTGATAAAATCAATAAAATAATGATATACCAGGTGACACAAGAGTGGAGGAGCATTACGTCATGTTGTTCTGGAAGACGTAAGTGATACCATAGGAATACTATAGAATTTGTTTGTCATTTTAATTCATTTCAAAATGCGATTAATCACGTCTAATGATTTATTATACCAAAACCAACAATCAGATGATGATGGTTTCAAAGTATATCATCAACCGGAAAATCATAATGCCATTATTGTATGTAATAATAATATGCGTAAACAGTTGAATTCGTTATTGACCCATTTCTAATAACCCAAATAAAAAGTTTAATTTAGAGAACACTATGTCGGCGGTCAATTACTGACCCAGCAGGCGTTATCCCGATTATGGTCCAAAACAGATGGTGGTTTTTTACCCGTGGCCGGGCCGTGACGGGGCGCTGAGCGGGGGTGCGCCCTATAACCGTATAATTACACGTTGTAGTTGCGCGCACGCTCGCACCCACAATTGGCCTAAGCGAGTGTTTGCTTTGACGTGCCGCCGACCACGGCGGTTATCCGCAGCTACCCACGTGCGGACGATTTAACCCGCTCCAACATTAAGCTTATTACGAGAAGGCTACTCGTTTTACGGTTGTTTGCTCGGTGAAAGATTTCATCCTCGACGCTTGCTACGAGAGGCATCTGGATAAAGGCACTCCGCGAATGAAGGTCCCCGTATTACGTTTTTGAGATAAGCTATGCACGCACGAGACACTTTCGCAACTGCTTCGATCAATGTTTTTACGATTTTATCATTTATAAATACATGTCAATTCAACAGCTCACTAACTATCTGTGTCATCGATAGTTTACAGTTATATCGCACAAATGCCAAGGGCTACATCGATCAATCTGGTGTTGTCGCAAGTGATTCTTAATCGACGGCTGCAGTCGAAAGTTGAGCAGCGACGTCGTGATTCCGAACTTAGCCTCCTTCTTTGCACTTTGGGCGTTGTGAAAATGTAGCGTGCGGTCCGTCTCGGTAATCGCTGCGACGACGCATAAAAACAAATTATTAATCTCCCGGTCGTGACTAACGTTTTGGGATCATCGTTTACACGAATGGAGGTCGAGAGTCCAGATTAATACTGGACCAATAATTCGCGTGGTAATGCTTTCAAATGTCAAAACGAGTTGAAGGCACACGTATTGCCGTCGCCGTCGTCACTTCTGGGGCGCCATGCGCCACATCTTGTCAGGCCAATATCTACACATGATCTGGGCTGCATTCATTATACCCATTGTTTCATAAGTAGATTTACAGTAGGAGTAGAAGTATTTATTATTTTAGTCTGCTCTTATTGATCAATATTCTCGTATTTAATTACTAGGTTATTCCACATTATAATAGTCATAGTATATCTGCAATATCTATGCAGTTTAAAATATGATTCTAAAACTCTTGTTCAGACACTTTTTGAAAGCATTGATGATTGATAAATGATAATAATTTTCGAGGCGTATTTTGATATATCCTTGCTTTGTTAGCAACATTTGGATAGAAAGAGCAAATACTTACCAGAACTTAAAGAAGAATGTGTTAAAAATTTTAAAAGTAATTTCCTGCAATTCAAATCAGATATCACTTCCTAATCTTAGCTTAATAATTATGAAAAAACATCGGAACTCTTATTTTTTCTAGCGCACCTCAAAAGGCGCGGGGAACAATAGTGTCGATATAATGATGCGATGAGTTGAGTGATCTACAGTCTACACTCTGCACCTCATACATTATTGGATAACGTTTATCGTTGGCAGGTGGTGGACTCCAATACACCTTCTACAAACCTCAGGCCCAAAAATAGTTCTACTTAACACCTTGATGGATCGTTTTGACGGTTCAAATAGTTTACAAGGCTAATGAAACATAATAACTGCCGATAAGCATCGTGAGTGAACTTAATAGTATTAATCATAGACCGTAAACGGTTAAGGCAGCGACCAGATATACATAGCTATAGCGGTGATTTACTTCCACCTGTTATGTATTTTATAACCATACGATTATAATTTTATGATCCTGTGGGTATTACTTAAGGCCTTTTATTTCATACATAGAACAACCACTAAAATGTAATATTTGACTAATTCTGCAGCTGGTTCTTTCCCTAATCAAACTCTAGTTAATAATACACCCGTACATTAAATATTTGCATTATTGTCATCCAATACAGGGAAGCTAGAGATGCGTTGAAAGAATGCGAAAGAATTTAAAGGTAAATTAAAAGAAATAATTAAATTAAATTAAATTTAAGGTTAAATTAAAGCGTATTTTATTATGGAATTTTGTTAACACTTTTCGGTGGCCAAACGCCATTAAATAAGGATTGATATGAGTTGCACAAATAGATACAGGACTACTATTAGTACCAGAAACTTAAATTAAAAGATTTAATTTCATTAAAACGGGTGAAAGACGACCAAAGTCGGAGAACAGACATGTGTCTACGCGGCCATAAGGAATAGAACCCGAGACTTAAGTTTGTCAGTCAGGGCCGCAACGCACCAAGTTGTCTAAATACATAAAGCCTAAATAACCAGTTTCGCAAGAAAGTTACCGAGATGATAGCACGCGGGCACTTATTGATTTGTATCTACGTCTTGCTATCTCATTAATTCCGGGTTAACCTCTTATGGTACTTCGTTATTCCGGATAAAACCATTATTTAGTCATTTCTTAAAGATAAATTAGTCGCTAATATGAAAACACAAAAAAAAAATCAAGTTAGAATAGAATTGCAGTAGGTACAATTTGAAAATGTCGAAGCTATTTCAGCGTAACTAATCTTAATTACTAGATTGTACCAAGGTAATTACTATTGTACCTGTTTTATTGTAATCTAATTCTTTTTATAACTACAAGGATATAAGGTCAATAATGCACAGCCAAAGTTCAGATCCGAATCTTAAGTTTAAGCTACAACAAAGCCACTGCTGTTACGCAACGGTCAATCGTCTAAGTCGCCGTAAGCATTCGTGTTATTAAAGCTTATTGTTTTAATTTCGATATTGCCCCACAGTCGTTGGGTTATAGAATAAGTGTACAGTGTAGGCTAGCGAGATAATGATAGATAATAGGACACAATGAAGCACGCGCCGCACCGGTTCGTTAGTGTAACTGTTGAGTCACGGACCCAGAGATCACCTGACGGGGTTGCCTTTGACAGCTCGCGCAGTCGCACCGCTGCAGCGCTGAACCACAGTACGGATAAATAGGCAGTAAGCGAAAACGCGGGTAATCGTCTGTAAAAGTTTTTATTTAAATAAACAGAACATTCAGTACAAATAATACTGCACATGAGTCATAAGATCATCATCATTCGCATTCTTTGGTAGCCCAACGTCAAATGATAATAGGTAAACCATTTAGATTTAGCACCAAAATTCCCTTATGCAAAAAAACAAAATTTTCAAGTTTATATTTAAAATGTAGGTAAGTACTTACCGCCTTTTATGCTAGTAACTTATGTGCCTTACTATTTCACTTGCCTCTGCTACTTCTATCCCTGTAAGGGATGTTTTAATAGTAACCTATGCCCTTTTATAGGGTTCAACCTCTTCTTTTCATTCAATGTTATAAGAATACGTTCGGTGGTCTTTGCATGATTGTGTAACTTTCTCATTTACAACAGTTAGTATGAAAGTAGAAGTCAATACAAAACGATTGTAACAACATTTATACGTACTTCAAAAATATTACTTAATTAATTATGCTTTGTATAAAGTTGGATGAAGGTTGTTGGTAAATAAGATTTTGAGTCGTATAATAGAAAGAAGCGCGAAGTGAATTCTGTGTAATAATATTGCACAAGATTATTGCGTCGTCTCCTTCGAACTTGGCTTGCACACTACAGTGCGTCTATATAACGAACGAACAATTGTGTGTCGTGTCGTGTCATATCACAAATAACAATATCGTAATTCCAGAATCTTTTTGTTGGTAGCGAAATTTTGCCTATCGCGTCTCCTAACATAATAGAATCCAAGTCGACCTTCGGAGGCGTGCAACGGTTTCACGACTTTACACAAAGACTGTCAGGAATAATTAAAGTAATTACTGTTTACAGTAATTAATGACCCACATAACGTGATATGGTTTGATTGATTTCGGACCTGTGACGGGATAATTGTCCCTCGCTTAGGCGTTATTGCCACACGCCGTGTTACCGTAGCTTCTCAATAACTGAATGCGACTTCATTCATATGGCTACTCATATTTGGACACAAGGCACGACGCCACACGTTTATCGCAGAGTTGTGGAACAGTCATCTTTTTAATTGTTAGTTTTTAATTGCGTATTTACACAGATGTCGAAAAACACATTACAACCTTTGCGCTGAGTACATCTTTCTAGATGTTGTTACTTTGAAAGCACTAGAGGTTAACTAATAAATGAGTTTCATTATTTTGCGGATTTTACCCATTACAATATAAGATGTTGCACTCCTGCCAAGGAATCTAGAATAGATTCTTTTCATCATAATTGGTAGGAGTATCGATTGTGATTCAGCGCGAGTAAGTGCCGGCGCGGCGAGCGAGCGCGGCAAGTTGCAGATAGCCGCGAGCCCCAGTAGACACATACATAGACACTACATTAGGGCTCCTACGCCCGCCGGAGCGGCTCCTTTAGTTCGCCCATAAACGCATTTAACATGTAATCGCGCTTGGATTTGTCTTTTATGTGCATAAAACAGGAGTATAAGAGTATCACAAGAGGTGGTTCATTATTTAGAACCGGTTTGCGGTGAGCACTTGGATGCTCTCCGAGAATGTCTAGGCACTTTTATAACTCTTATATTGTTAAACTGTTAAAAGGATATTTATAATAGCGCCACTGATCATTTTTTAGTTTATGTGTAGTTATACTACTTAGTTCCATAAGGTTTTCGGTGAAAACTTAGTGGTGAAGAACTTGACACCGATATGTTTAGGGGCGACTTAATTACGAGTAGGTATGACTTAATTAATCGAAGTATAAAGTATCAATAAGACGAACGAGCATCCATATATCAGTACCTAGTTAGGTGAAGTTTGTGAATTGAACTTACTTATTCGTACCAAAATGCAACAAGAGGTATTAGGGGTGCTGTTAAACCTCAATGTTTACGTCTACTAAAAATAAGATTATAAATTAGCTTTTTGGCAAAGGTTGTTGACGGTGAATCAAATATTTTGTTGAATCAGTAAGTACCTAGTTATAATGAAACAATAATCCATCTGAAAATTCGAATTACCATTGTTTTAGGGTGTTATGAACTTCAATAAGTAAGTAAGTAATAAATACCTATTTAGGAATAAATCAATATCAATGCTTTTCTACAGACATTGTTAACGAAAAAATATATAATTTTTTTTTGATTCAGTACACCTACAATGAAACAAATTAGCCTGATAGCATGGATTAGTGGCATTGCGAGGCTTTAAGCAGGCGTGGGCGGGTTGGCGATTGACTCGTCAGTGGTATCGGGGCTCACTTAGCGAGCGGCGCGAGCTTTATCGCGAGGCGACGCGAGTAGGCGCCGCGCGCGCTGCACTGCGTACCCGACTGCATTTGAGGAATCACTTCACTTATACTTTTCCCTTAATATTAGTGCGGAATTTGAAAAGAGCAAACAAAAGAAATTGAAAGAAAGAAATCTTTATTTAGAACGAGGTTTTGCCCACGGCTCCGCCCGCGTAGTATCCTTTAACTAACCCACAGGAATCGTGCATTTTTCCGGAGTAAAAAGCCTAGATATACACATATTTTATCTCTATGCAAAAAATCACTTTGATCCGTCACTCTGTTGGAGTGTGAAAGAAGGACAAACCAATTAACACACTTTCACATTTATAATATCAGTAAGCCCAAAGCAAATACAATACTAAATACAACTAATAAACCTAAATACAAATAATTGCTAAGTAGTCTCAAACGTACAATTAATTTATTGTTTCTTTATATTAAAATTACACGTCATGCTGTATGTTATGTTCCAAAAAGACATCCACTCTGCATACGTTTATTGTTTACTGTCGGTTTACAAAAACTGTTGCAACAGGATGCATTAATCTTGCAAAGTATCTTGCTAAGCATGACGACATTAATATACATAATATAATGTATATAGCGTATAAGACAGGAATCACGATCCATAAAAAAACGTGACTAATTTATCATTTTGACATACAAATACATACATACCACTTTTTAGATGAATGCCATTAGTGAACAGAATTTTTCATTTCAAAACCTGTGTATGTTTTGATTTTTAGCACTTTAGCCACCATCAATTTGTTAAGCTATTTCACCATACCTACTGGTCAAGTGCGGGTTGCAAACTTTATATTTGAGATCATGATGCAGAATATACAGAATACAAGCATACAAGCATACTTTCATCTCAGTCTTACAGATTTACATACAAGTTCAATAGTTACTTACAAGAGGTTATCCTTCAAGCATTGCCAGATGGTAGAGCCTGTATTCGCCACATTCATTTCTGCCGTGGAATAATTGTTTTTCAACAATTGTGTTCCGGTCGGAAAATGTTTGTTGTCGGCTACACTTATACAAGAGGCGACCACGATTGTCCTTAGAGATAGCAACGCATCCGTGACCAGCTTCGAATAGGACAAATACTAACGATTACCAATATCTACTAACTTATACGAATAGTCCTAACACCCATTATGACTAACACATACTAACTAATATTCTGACTAACTCTTAATACCAACAAAACTAACTGCATAACTTACAGTCCCTCGTACAGTCTTATTTTAAAATTGGCACCGATTTCCATGGGCGGCAATGGAAGACCGTTTGCTATCCTCTTCACATAAAAAATAGTGTCAAATTAAAATGAAATCATTTTGTTTTTGTTGTTTTGAATGGAACTAAAATGTATGTTTGATTATAATTAATTTCGATACACGTGGTACGAATCTCAACCACTGGTTGGGGGGTACCGACATTCATACCATGGATATGGCTATTCAGTTTTAAGTATTCTCATAAAACTTTTCCGTTAAGTTTAATATATCATACAATTATAACTAAAGTACAAAACGAATAACGTTAAGTGAGTAATTCGCCTTGACTAAATTATAGTATAAACTTGAATGGGTCAGATTCAGTTCTCAGTCTCCTTTCGATTTGTAATTACCCTCTCCTGTGAACTTGAACTATACCGATTAGCAACAACGGTATCCATAAGTGGAGGGTTTGTGAGAACAATTTTATTTATATAGTATTCAAATTTCAATTGTTGTGCCACACAAGGGTTAGATTTAATAGCGGGTTAAATTTACACTGTTATACCTTCGACAATGTAAACCAACAATTTTATGTTAATGGTAGGTAATATTTTTATGAGAAATCAATATTAAAACAAAATACTTAAATACAAGTCCAAAGCAGAACACAATTGTAGACTATCCGAATATTCTTTTCTACTTTAATCTTGCAAACAGCCTGCAGTGAATAAGTACATAAAGAACTTTTTCTTTGCAATGATTATTTATCTTAATGAAATGTGAAACAACAAATATGTGTAGGTAGTAGGTATACTGAACTTAGATTATTTTATGTGATAAGAATAGCTAGCGGCCATGGACTCCACAACCGCGCATAAACATCTGTGACAAATATGATGAATAGGACTGTGCGTACGAGGGATTGTTAGTTAGTCCTGTTAGTACTTAGTATTAGGTTAATAGAAATGTTTCCAACAGGTTCACTGCTCTACGATATGTGGGATATGGTTGTCATGACCACCAGAATAAACAGTTGTGTCACCACCATGGACTATTATTTAACACAAATTAAGCTGAATAAAACAATTAAAAACCAATTATCCTCGTCGCCAGTTGAATAGCACGTGCAATTTTGGCACCAAATTTGAGGAAATATCAGGTAAATAATAGTCCATGGTGGTGACACAACTGTTTATTCTGGTAGTCATG
>DWLO01001231.1:0-15743 GCA_018245335.1 Dalla quadristriga
CCCTCCAGGCCTCAGTTGTGAGGAGAGACTCGTGCCCTGCAGTGGGACACTATGGGTTGCAGCCATTTATTAATAATAAGGAAGGTCAATTACCAGCTGCAATCGTTTTGATGATGGCTTCGGGCTTTTGCTGGAAAACCTGGAACTCTGGGTTGCTGGTGTCAGACAGCATGTTCTCGACGTCTTGCCTAGTCCGAGGGTCGGGGTGAGAGTGGATGGCGTTGAGGCGCGCCTTGCTGCTGTCTATGATCAGTCCGTACACCTCGTTGACGCGCAGACGCTGGTATCTGATAAGGTCACATAGATTACAAAAGCAACGTTTTATACAGAACTATTGTTGTGGTCGCTAAATGTCATAAAAGTGACTTGGGCGCAATTGATAGCTCCTAATCCTGCAGAATTTTGAGCCAGTCCATGCTTTGATAGAGACGTAACAGATACATTCATTATCCTTGCAAGAGTCCTTCTACAATAAAGTTGGCCACAAACATTAGATACAAATATCAGTAAAATGGGGCATGGATACACGAAACATCACTACCATTACAAGAGGTTGTACACTTTTCTCGTCAAATGAATGTCACTCCTGTCCGTGAAACGAACGCTGGACACCTCTGGTGCCTGCTTAGGTAGGTACCAACTCATTGTGCTCGTTCCACGGATCTAAGCATTGGCGGATTATCCATATAGGCTAGTCAGGACTATGGTGGCAATTTTTCGTAGGCGGAAAACTTTCGAAAGTAGGCAGTATAGTTTAGTTTATAGTATAGTTTATTTAACAACGGCCACTGAAAAGTAAAAATGGAGTTTAAACTTTGCCATATTTCTTATACATCTCCGAATAGTGATAAGAAATTAAGGGTGAAATTGTATGGAGATGTCAATCACATACTATAAATGTAAAATTAGTAGATTATTTTTGCAGAGATTTTAGAGAAGAGAGTTTATGGGCTACAGAGTAACACAAAGGCTACTTTGTACTAAAATCATTTTCCAATACAATGGCTTTTCCTGAAGACTACCACTGCGCCATACCACTGGTAGCACGAAGTCATACCTACCATTCCTAAGTACTTACATGTTACAATGTACTAAATGTTCCTTTTCATAATGGTGCACGTTAAGCAGAGATTTATCTCCTTTCAAGTCCGGCGCTATTTCAGCATTGTAAACTTCGCGATTGCCCTTTGCATCCGTCCACAACATGTTTAGAGAGAACCCGTTGGCGATTCCCAGGCCCTCGTCACGAAGAATCCGTTCAGCGTCTTCGAAATTCTTAGCAGTCAACAAGTTTCTGGCGATGAATGTCCTTGCTGCAGTTCAAAGAAATGGAAAAGCGTTATAAATAATATAATTAAGAAATGCATTTTAATAGTACGCATGCCGCAAAACGAACTCGTCAATGAGCGTGGCTAAAATGTGTCGTGTAAGATAGTGATAGGCGGCCCAGTGATTTCAGTCTTTTGGCACAAATGTTTTTCGAAATGAACTTCTGAATTGCAAAATAAACTAATTAAAACTTTCGAATAAATGAACTATGAATTGGAAAATTGGAGTTTTCGCACTCCTAATGTTAGTTATTTACGCCCAAAGTTTGGTGTTGAAATATGGATTTTTCGAGGTTTGTAACTTCCAAATCTACATCTTTTTTATTGTTCTGATTAGAAATAGTAGTAGATAATGATGAGAAATATCGCTATCAGTTTTAGGCGCTTAACATCAAAAAGCTCAGCTATTATCTTTTTCCGTTTGTATGGAAAAGTGCCCTTAAGCCGAAAACTTTGGCTCTCTGTCACTCTCATAGTAATGTTTTCTTTCAGCATTAAAACAGTTATATTTAATTGATAACAACACACATAACTCCGAATAATCAGAGATTCAAACTCGAAACCAGTCGAGTAGGTGGCCGAAGTCTTAACCACACGGCTATCACCGCTACTAGCTAAGGACTTATTATTGCCCTAAACCTTAAAACTGACCATGAAAAGGTTAACGGAATAATAACATGAGGCAAGGGACCTTTTTATAAGACTAGCTGGCCCCCAGACGTCGTTTGGACGCTTGCCCTTTCTCGTGTAGGTAAACAATTTTTTTATACTCGCAAGCGTGCGCACAGCAACTCTCCCAAGTTTCATCGAAATCGAATGAACGGTTTAGTTTAGAACAAACAAACATACAATTATATATAGGTATATATTTATAGATATAGAATAAATATACTTACGAGTGTTTCCTGGTTTGAGTATCATGGGGCTGAGAGTGTTGATGGAGAAAACGAGTCCATTTGCGTTAAATCCCATGGTGTATCCGGGCATCTGGCCGGCGTAGCATAGCGACGCAAACCTCTCCTCTACTGCCTGACCAATTAATGGAACTTATCTACATCGTTTATTATCAAACAACATATCATCAAACATTTGCTAGTTAGTTTCTACAATAAATTACTAACTTTACTATTGTAAATGTGCAATCAAAAGACAAAGAAAATAAACAGCAGAAAACGTATTTAGGTATACTAATTCATAGTAAATCGCCCTGGGCCAACTGTATACCACCTTCCCTTGAGAAGTTCCTTTGATTTGATCAAAAACATCATAACACAAGTACCTAGCTACGAGTAGGTATACACACATAATCAAACAGAACATATTTATTCGGAGTTTTCCAACATAATTCCACTGAGATAAAATCTGGAAATAGAAAAATCACGAGCAGGTGCACGCTTCTCATTTCGAGAGACCTCTTTTTGTAGATAACGCACAAGCCGTACAACTGACAGATTGAAGAGGGTACTGAATGGTGCCCAGTAGAATGATAAGATGTTATCGGCTTACCCCTTGTTCTTTGTCTTCCGGGCTCGGAGTGATGTGCGCCGACATTATGTAGAAATGATTAAGTGTCTCTGTGAAAGCATCCTCTGTGTGCCCGAATATGGCCTGAAAAGTTAAGACGAGCGCGGCGCATAAAGTTAAGAACTATTTAATAGTTCAGTATTTTTTTAAACTGACCAAACATTGGCTACTATCGCTTGTTCAACGCAGTAGCTTAGCTGTAACTGTTGCGTTTAAAAAGTTGCTATTGCTATCATATTATCGTTGTTGCTTTCGCAGTCTATACAGAAGCTCGTACGATCCATCATGTCGATTGAGCAGGACGAAAGGCTTATGCTGCCGTCTGGTAAAAAATCTTTTCAGAGTGATGTGCGGAAAAAAACATAGGGGAGCATGCATGCCTGATAAATCGCCATAAGGGTCTCAAATGTGTGTGAATTCTGCCCGTGCAGACCTTGGCCAGCGCGCTTGTTTATGGCCAACCTTTCTCATTATGGGAGGAGATCCGTTTCTCATTCAGAAGTGGAATGATGAATAAATTGTAATAATTGTATAGTACCAAACGTTTTTTGTTAAAAGACAAACTCGTGACTAATCAGAAATGCCAGATCATAGCTTTTTGATAGTCTTATTCAAGGTCGCGAGTTTGCGCTCAATCATTGTTTCACGTACTTTTAGGAACGATCCTCGATCACTAAGCCTTGAAACTGATTGGGTCTGTAATTTCCAGCTAGAGAACTCGTCAGCTCAATCGTTTCAGTTATTGGTTGTTAATACTAACGTTATCCTGGGTCTTGAATACCACACTGCTGCAGCCCCCTGTGTCGTTACGTGGCAGATGTTTTTCATTGATTGTTCCGATAATATCGTCCATTTGCAATAGGAACAGCTAAAAAATATGAATCATAAATTACTACTAAAATAATCTGAATGTATATTTTGAATCTTAATTACATTGAGTAGCTTAGACATAAAAATCTTTGGTTGATTACGGCTGGCGGTCGTCTATCCATCAACTCAAGCTGGATCAGCAGATCGGCTTTTTCGCACCACGGCCTTCATTTTAAACTGGAATCAGCTAACGATGGATAGATGCATCTAAAATTAATTTTCATACACTCATCTACATTTGAGGCACCCTTAGTCTCTCTTAGTATTGGCGTCACTGGTGTGGCTAATATTTTGGAGGGAAATTAACCATGTTTACCATACAATGGCCATTGTAAGTTGGTGAACGCAGTTGGGTTTCTGAATATACAGAGCGACGTCACTATCCATCACCTGTAGTTGTTGTTCTGATAAAGTGGTTTTGGTTTTTTAAAGGTCAGTTCAAGAGATGTCAAGTACGTACCAGATGGAAAGGCACGCCTGCTCCATCAGCGATTCCTTGCATCTCCTTCACGTAGTAGGGAAACCTCTGCTTCATGTTAGCGAGTGTCTTTTCATATGCATCGAGACCCTTGTCTGTTTTGTACTCTATCTCGAAGTCCCGAAGATTTAAGTATGAGGCTACGAAGCTCTTAATAAGCGACTCGAAAGTGCGGCCCTGAAATAACGATATCCTTAAGAAACTTATACCACACGTGATCGTGACAAGAGGATTTTTGGTAATACCTTATGTGTACGCTGTTTGGTGCACGCTCTAAATCTTTGCTAGTTATTGACTAAACTAAATGTAGTTTCGGTATCCGATGATAATGATCACCGGATCATTGGACCGGATTCAATACCTACTTAATTAACCTTGTAAAATGGTACCAATTTCTCTTATGTGCACTATTAATTACCGACCACAATATGTATTGAATTTGAATTGATAGCCCAGTAATATTAAAGACATTCTGTTTTTATAAAAATTGGACAGTGTTCTAAATAATAAAGATGAAATAAGATATTGCTTAGAAATCATTGGGCTGCAAAGCGTGGGGCAATGATGCTAGATGACAACTTACGATTATTATTACTAAAGTATGCCGGTGGCCCCACTAGCAAAAGTTTGATTTCCTTGAAAATGTTCATCCACTATTTACGAATTGGCAAAAAATTGCCTTGGTAGGTATGCCCTTTTCAGGGTTCAAGCTACCAAACCTAATTTCATAAGATTTTGTGTAGTACTTTTCACATAATGCGTGCACAAGCAAACAGTCTAAATTGTGAAGTAAAGTTGTAAAAGACTCAAAATATATTATGCTACCTATTTATTCTAAGTCTAATTTTTCTTTTTTTTTCAAAATAGTGTCATAATTGAACAGAAACGTATAATTCACAATTTTGTTTTATGTATGGATGGCAAGTATGACAACGATATGATGACAACCTACTTAGATGTTTTATATTTGTGTCTCAACTTATGCAGTGATAAATGGATGTTCCAAACAAAAACCTAGTTGTGAAAAACGGTCGAAGTCCTAGACCCTCTTCCAGAAAAATACAGACAATTCAGCCAGTCAAAAGTAGTGACATCTACACTGCGGCATAGTCTGATTTTTCTTTAGTCAATAACATCACTTCACTCCTACTTTCCTGAGCAAACAGTGCTCTTTTATTTCTATTGCACTTGGGCAGTATTCTTCTGTATTCTCTTTTTCCCATTACCCACGTACCTCATAACATTCAGAACAGCTATTCCTACAGATCTTTATGTATACAGGTTGAATTATTTTTTTTCCCTTGCGACGATGCTTTTTCACTGGGACGATGATTTGTTGATGACAAATTTTTTTAATAAGTAGTAAGTCAGTATTCGATCCTTGGGTGTAGGTACTGTAATTTGTTAATCTTAACCTTTGGCGTGTAGTACTTGCCATCCCTAGATTTTGACTAATTTGCCATGGGTATGCAATTCAAAGCATTGTGTTATACGGAAGAGCGTTTATTTTGGTATTGTCAAATATACTTGCACATTTACAGGCACATTTCACAATAAAAACATCTTGTGTTATATGGAACAAATAATAATATATTCTACCTACCTACTTAGTCACAATTATCTTGTTCGTGCGTGACAAACGAAGACTTCACAAACGTGACATTGAAAACCGACATGACTATAATTAAGGGAAATGATTGTGAAACAGGTACATTTTAGCTCACTGCTCTTATTAGAATGATATTTATATTTTTAATACTTAGATGCAGCTCGCTAAATCTAGCAATCTTTTGCACGATTTCAGTGCAAAATGCCCCCTTGAGGATATTGTAAGTGTAAAACATTAACTACCTGCTTAGTCTTTGCTCACTTTATGCTTTAATTCTGTTTAAATTGTCGTGTGTTAATCATCGTTTGAATCGTAATTGATTGACAAAGTTAAGCAACATTTGGCGTAGTGGGAAGTTGGAATGGTAGCAGTATTTCATGAAGGTTTTTAACAATCGGGTCTGGTTCTTGTTGTTTAATAACAGTCGTTCAGCCTTGTAGGTTAAGGGCACCATAATAACCCCGACTTATCCGAGGATAAGACACCAAATCCTCCATCGATCAGCACTGGAGCAAAGTGGGGTAAGTACGTTCCAGGCTTTCTCAGTTAATGGGTCGGCAGCAAGGCATGGTTTACCGACGACTACTATGACAGTACTCAGACTCACAGGGTATTTATAAATAACCATTAAAGCCATGCTACCGTACTTCGATCATTCGATAATTTATGCGAAGAATAAATTATCGGATAAGAAGAAATGATCTGATTACTCCGATAAACCAAGCGAAGAATGCAAATGAAGACTCCGATTTTGCTAAAATTAAACCTGGGTAAGTATTATAATGTAAATCGTTACAATTGCATCCTTACGTTTCAGATTGACAGATAGAATGAAATACCTATGCCGTAAGACTTTTTTTTTTGGTAATGCTTTTGTGAATATTTCTTATTTAATTAAAATAAGCAGACAGCAAGATTGCAAATAGTTACATATTTTTCATTTTAACATTACAAGTTAAGGTATACCATACAATACTAATCACAAACAAAATACAAACTATCCATAGGTATAGATAGATAGGTACTTACTTACCTACACTGCCGTTGTTTTACTTTTTCAATTACTTTATGCTAAAAACAACGTTATTATTACGTCTTCACATACTTAGTTCAATTTAGCTTTTCTTGGTCAAAATCAAAATTAACTTGTGAAGCCTTCATAGTTGCCTACAATCTGATTTAGGTAACTAACTTTCCTGTTCGAATAGATAGATGGGTCGGCATCTTGCGTCCAAGGCCCGAGAGGTTACGCTAGCCCCATTTCCGGACTCACTCCAAATTCTAGATAAATCTCGATACAAGTTAGACTCTGCTTAATTACTTGGAACAACAGTGCTGCGCGACGCTTTGACTAAAATGTTCAGACGGAGCATTAGAAACAAATTTAATATTAAATTTCGAACGGCATCAGCATTACATACCTACTGTTTGGGCATCACATTCGCGCAGATACACTAGACACTAGTGTTCTAACGTGTTCTAGTGTGTAAACTCAGAATGTTCTACGACGCTCACATTGACACATTTCGAATGACACTGAAGTTTTTAGGGATTAAATGAATCGGTATACCTAAGTATATTTATGGTGACGTTTTTAAAAGTCGATTTCTCTATTATTTATTAATAGATAAACGCATTTAATTTACATGCTTAACCTTAAGCACTACATGCACAACAAAACGTAAGTGTAATTAATTTGTTACATAAAACTAAGAAATAAAAGAATTAATTTATTTGATGAATTAGAAAATATGTCAGCACCTCGAGACTGACATAGGAGCCGATGCCACACATGATGTGTCGAGACGGTGTCTATCTAAACATGCTTGAAATCTTTGGTGCGACACGTACCTACCTCTAACACTACAGGAGCTTTATTCTGTATTTGTGTTCAGATTCGTAACGCGGGAGTGTTACGATAGTAATATCTCGCGTTATCTGCGAGGAGTCGTACTAATTAGAATACGATCCACGCAGTTAACGGGACATATCGTACCGCGCCCTCGTTACGAAACTAAACACTAATACAGAATAAGAGGCCTGGTACTGGTACTGGCCTGGAGGCGTAATGATAGTCGCGAATGAATGTCTTAGAGAATGGGGTCAAATCTTCATAATTTTAGTTATTCTGAGGCTGCGGATTAATATTTTGAATAAAAACCCACTTACATAACAGGCGTGATTTGGTTACAGCCAGTACATTGTTAGTTAGCATCACCCACGTATGAGTATGATGTTGTGACGAACAATAAGACTTATGGAACTAGGCCACAGCGTAGTCATAGGTGTCTGCATTGTTAACGAGTAATTATTATTTGGAAATTCAGAATAAAGAACGCGGCTATTTGATGAATATTATAGATACAAGCTGAAGCCCGCAACTTCGTCCGTGCCAAATTTATGATGTTTTCAGTCCCTCGGGACATATTAATTAGTTCAGGATCAAAAGTATCCTATAACCAACTTTCTCCATGACTCAACCTATCTCTCCACCAAAATCTATCTAGATCGGTTGTACGCTTAAAGCCGCGGTGAACGAAGGCGTATCAAACAAAGTAACTTTCATATTTAATATATTAGTAAGCTAGGATAAAGTATAGTGTCACTGCGTTATCGTTGGCGTACCTGACTAATTAAAAGAAACAGTAAGAAGGTTATGTTCACGTCATACTTTTTGGCATGGGTATTGTTACTACTTACTGAACTGTATGCGAGTATCCGGGGCATTCCGGGGGCCCATTTCAAAGAAATCTACTTTATCGGAAATCTCCAGTAACACTGCGGAATTTAAAAACAGCAAAACATCTATCTTAATGTTAAATCAAACCACAATAAGTCGTGACTCTATTATCTCTTTTGCATGATATCAAAACGATTAGGTAGGTAAGTAGGTATAGGTACCAATAATGCAGTTTAAACTATACTTAAACGTGTTGTACTCGTAGCAGAATGGAATGTTAAATTTAGTATTCACGTGTAGGTAATATAAGGTAAGGTACTGAGGTACTATAATCACTTTGACTTTTAGGAACTTGATATAATATTTATTAAAAAAGATATATTCAAATCGTTTCACAGTTGGCGACGATTTCGCGTAAAATACACGTAAAAAGATACAGCCAAATTTATAACTTCCTCTTTTTTTTAAGTCAGTCAAAAATAGGATAAAATGTGTTGCTTACCACATCAAAGCCGACTTCATAATGAGTTCCTTGCACGTGGATCACAGGTACCACCCGTCGTCTGCCTAGGGGCTTCTCTGATAATACATTTCCTGAAAAAGAATGAATAATAAAAACCGTATTAACGTAAGAATAACTACTTAGAGGACATACGGAAATTGTTGCGTGCTTATTTGTTGCCTGAAAGCAGTTTCTTACTTCCTTTCACACAAAAGTGTGGCAACTTTTTAAAGAGAATAATTTTATGTCCACTGGATTTTTAAACATTTATAGATTAATCCTAATCCTCTTTTTAGTACCTACCTACCTAGATATTTTATTCATATTAGATATTTACTTTTATGAAGTTGACCCATACCATAATAGAAGATAAATAAATTAACAGCTAAATTTAGTGTAGTTTAACTGACACAGTTACATTTTAATAAAATATTAATTAGGTACATAGCATTGCCCGAAACAAAGGCATGTAAAGTTATAAAAAAATAAGTAGGTAGGTACTTTGTTCGTTCACTTGGACGTGGACTTTGAAAGTTGTTTTGTTTCACAATTTATTCTTAGTAGGTAGAGTACATAATTAATAATTATTATTATTCTTTATGTCCGCATGTAGAATATTATCGATTTATACAGAGTGTTTCTTTTATTTGGAATAGTGAAATCCGGAATCATTACGGATACATAATAACTGACTAAGTAAGATAGTAACTAACTAAGGTACCTCTGATTATTTTTACGAAAACAATTTAGGCATATTTTGATTTTTGCCAAAGCGTCCCACGTCTCTAACCATTTTAAACAGTGGTGGTATGGGGAAGTCCGAAATCATAATAATGTACAGGGAAACTTTCTTAGAGACCTCGATGTTTTCTTATGAAAACATTTCTATCATACTCGGTCAGGCCTTCAACAAAAATTTATAAAGTTGTACATTGTTTCCTCCGTCTTAAAACACTACAATATGTTTTATCACTATAAAAAAGTTTTAATTCGATTTGTCATACCTCTGCTGTTTGAGGTCGGAGCATAGGCAATGTTACAGATAAAAATACAGTACGGGCATTAACACGTTGCGTAAGACGACACTTAGATTTTTCTCTTTGAGACCATGAAATTATACTAACCCAAAACTCAGCCGAATAAGTATAGTACAAAAAAATTGTCAATATCATTCATTTCTGTGGATCTTGACCAAAAATCAAAATATGCCAAAAAAAAATTTATAAAAAAGATCAAGAGGATCTTATAACTTTTATAGTTTTTTTAAAATATGTTATGGTTTCGAACTTCCTCTAACCGTCCCAGTTGACACTCTATATAAATGGAAGTTGATAACTTTTTATAGCTTCTGTGAGGAACTGTAAATAAGTAAGTATTTTTTTATATTTAATGCTTGAACTGCGCCAAAGTCCTGTGGGATAGGATTAACATCATAGGTGTTTAGTTCCAATCTGTTCTAAACGATGTGGTTACTATTCGTAACTTTGGATAGGATAACTTGGACATTAGCGGGGTATTAGGCATGACTTGACCTACGTACCTGAAGAGATATTATTATACTCAATGCAGTACAACGATTAGGTGGTACTTATATCATCGAATTACTTATCAACCTCATGTTCCTTCTTTTGTCGTAACATAACGTAAACATTCTTTTAGCTCTGGTAAATGGCTAATCTTTGACCACAATGCATTAGGAGTAAGTTAGGTTTTAGCTTTGCGTAAGCTATCGTAACAGGGTCCTGTGTTATGGTTATATTTAGCATGAATAGTTTACGCAGTAAGTATTTACATTAACAAATCATAACTTTCATGTGTATGTTACAGACAGAAAGACATGGAAAAATTATTATCATCAAATTGTATTTTGGGGACTTAGAATAAGTAACAGAATGCCTTACGACTGTTTTCACAATTTTGGTTTGTTTGTTTTTGAACGCATTACGGGAAAACTACCTACTTACTAAACGTATTATTATGTTTAGATAATTTGATCCCGGGTTAAATGCCGATAAGGAGGTGAAATGGGAATGAAAGGCATTTAAAGAAAAACGTGGGTAAAGAAGAAAAAAAGAACTCAGACCCATCCGCGGGCACATTAAAAAAATAATAAAAAGAGAGAGTATTAATTTCATGCGAAAGAAAATATTGAAACGAGTAAGAGTACGTTTCGTAGTAGGTAGGATTAGAATAAGGATACATACCATATTTTTTTGTAAGTAAATACGAAGAAAATTTATTCGGTTTGCGTATATTTAATGACCGTCATTAACCAGGAACATTACATTATTACTAAGGAGGAAAAAGGCCAATTCGTACACGGAAACCTATAATATATTACCAATGCATAAGAAAATCGTGCCTGCTGTGGATTCGTCAATTATCTATCAAATTTAATACATATCGCATCGGGGTAGTACTCGTATAATAATTATTAGACTTCCTACATAACAGGAGCCATAGATTTTTAGAAATCGGTCAGAGTAGAATACATGTTGCAAGGAGATGATGTAAGGAGTTCACTTACATTTTATTTTCGTTCGAAGTTGTCCGCGTCTCATAAATAATATTTCAGAAATGTTACTTAGAACGTAGGTATTCTAGTTTATTTAATCGACTTCAAAAAGTAAAAGTTTATCAATTCGAATCTATTTCCTTTTTTCTATGTGTGCGTATGTAACGCTAAATAATCGCCGTTTGTGAACCGTTTTGACTGAGACATTTTTTAATGAGTAAGTATACCCTTCATAATTCCAAGCGTGCAAAATGGTTCGAATAAGAAGGGAAAAATAGGTTAATTCAATTCCCGCAAGCAGTTTTAGTGAAACTTAGCACATAGATGTATTGGAGATGACAATACAATACTATGATAACTATTTCCAGTTATATGATAAGCTTTAATACCGAGTAACTAAAAGTTATAAACTGTCATAATATTATAATGTGGTGTTAAAATACAGTCTGTTGCGTTGTATTCGAGTAAGCCGGTTCTTTATTTACCAAACAATAATTAAGTTAACTCTATAATATTTTAATATCGACGAGAAGGTAATAAATAATTTACATCATCATAAGTTGAGAATCACTGACATTTTCGATGAAAAACTGTTTTGTTTCGGAATTTCCCCACCTAGGTAATTATAAAATTCTTGCCAACACAAAGCTTAACAATAAGGTACCTATAATCTATATAAAAAATAATCGATTTTTCGAACACAATTGTTGAAAAACAATTATTCCACAGCATAAATGGGTGTGGTGGTGGTATCGCCCCAGACGAACCGGGTAAATAGTAATACTAATAGTAATAGTTATAATATAAAAGTAGTAATAATAGTAGTAAAAGTAGTAATAGTGCCAAAGGTACGATAAGGTTTACTAGACTAACATTTCGTTTCAAAAAGTTTAAGAATTGGGCTCGATGCTTTTTGTTTGTTCATGTCGATAAATTGACATAAGCCTTAATATATCATTGACAAGCATAAATAATGACAACTACATTTAACATTGACGGCCAAGAGATATAATTGGAATGAATGAAAAAATTAATTCTTTAAAAATGTCTTGACATACGCAAGTAGGTACATAGGTCACCTAGGTGAGACACCACCGTAACGACAAGCTTCTTGTCAACCAAGAACAAGCAAAATATTGATATTACTTAGTAAGCATTAAGTTAAACATGAGCCCATCGGACAGTAAGTAGATACTTTATTACATTACTATTACTATTACTATTACTATTACTATAGTAGTTAAGTACGTAGTTATTAATAAATAATTATAACTTAGGTAGGTACCTACTTATATTTATAATATTAGGTCGCTGTGTTTATAATAGAAACAATTAGTTTATTTACATAATACTTTCATTCAACCTCAAACCGCATGCCTGCATTTTGTCTTTCTCTTCGCATTTGCAATTCGAAAACATTGCATAAAATTATTCAATTAAATTTCATGAATAAGTATATATAGGTATTACATATGCATAAGCAACTCATTTGACCATCTTAATATATAATATGATGTTCTATTTGAAAAGATAATTTCAGTTTCTTAACTCCCGCCATGTACAACTACCTAAAACTACGGAGACAAATAGGTGTTAATTTATTTATTAAAACGTTAAGCAAACAAAACTGATAAACTGAACTAAACTACTATGATAAAATTGGAATAGCTCGGTCAATTTATATAGGGCGTTATTGACATTAAAGCACAAAATATACCTACTAAGTAAATAAATTGAGCACGTAGTGTCACAACATCAACTCAACAGATAAAAATATAACTGTTGAATCACATGTGACACTGCCAAAAATAGTTTACATATGAAATTACATGATAGGAATTTAAAACAAACAAACAATGCTATTCATGCATTGAACTCACCGTTCAGTTCCCTCATATCGCCGAAAACAAACGCAGAAAAAAAACAAAAACAAAACAAAGCTGATTTCGCGACGGGCCGGTTACGGCAGAGTCGCGACCGATACTGCACACTGTTGATAATGCCAAGGAGTAATATAGTTCTGCATAGTCTAACCATGATCAAGGATATACTTTAACGTTCCATGTTTTTAAATCATATTAAAATACTTTTAAGAAGAATAACTTCAGGAAAGAAGGGCAGTTAATGACATTTGAATAATTGCACAATAGTTAATTGCATTTGCACACGCTCACGCTAGGCTATCGTTAGGGGTAAGGGGAACGTTGATCCCCTCGGAAGCATCCAAATAAGCATACAAAAAATGTTTATTCGAAGACACTTATCCAGAGGTTGAAATAACACAAATTGTGTCAAGAAAACTACTGCTATAGAAGTAGTAGAAGTCTACTTCTATTTACTCTATGTAAATAGAAGTAGAAAGAATGTTGTGGTATTCATAACTATTTTTTAATTGGTAGAGCTCGCGACTTAGCCCGCGTGAAATCTCGAAGTACAGAAAATATTAAACAAAGAAAAGGGGTTAGAATAAAAACCGTTTGAGATATTTAGATACAACACAATCTTTGCCGTAAGTTAGTTTAACCTATACAATTCCTAAACATTTAATCAAAATCCGTTCAGCTGTATCGGAGCCTATTCGCTACAAATCAACGCAGACAGACAAAAATTATAAAAATGGTTGACTATGTTTACGTGTCATATAAAAAGCATTTTCCATTTAATTATTGTCCTTAATTTCAATATCACAGACTCCAATTTTAGTTTTTGGGAAGATAAGATTTTTCATTGCTTCTACGAGTATGTACAAATTGGTATTCATCATTTTGTCGTTTGCAAAAAAGATAATTAAACATTTTTTTAACAGTATTCAACACCTTCTATTGACACATTAGCTATAGAAGTAAAAAAAAATTAAGTACATGAATACGATAGATTTATTTATTTTATGCCTATGGGTAAGTTTGGTTGGCTATATTTTTCATTCAGCGTACGTACTCAAAAGTAAAAAGTGAAAATACGATGAACATAAGGGCCGCATATGTTAGGAACTGCACCTCGGCTTAGGTCCTCTCAATATCTAGGTAAATGAAACACACAATACGCCACTTTCTATATCCAGGAATATTTTCAACACAAAGAGCCTAAAGTCGAAAAAAAGTTGTTATAAATTCAATACGTAGACCAAATAACATACATCCAACGCGGTCGAAGTCCCGGGCAAAAGTTAGTTACAAATAATTTGAGAGATACTTTAAACTTACGGTAGGACCGAGGTTTGTCACAGATGTCATGGGCGGCAGCGGATGGGTGGAGCTGCATGCTTGTTTGCTATCTTATAACCATAAAAAAAAAAGAAAACTTATGGTGCAGATAGATAGTTATTACGTCGTCTAATTACATAATTCCGATTATACTATTGCTGGAACGAAAGCTATTCAGCATTGAATGCATTCATTTCCAACATGCATTCATTTCGTACCTACCTACTTATTGTTAGACGAGGAAATGTTTTATTAGCACTTAATTACTAAATTATGTTTGGTTTCCGGAAACATTTAGACAAAATGCTTTGCAATAGAAATAAAGGTGTGCTAAGTATCGTAAAAATGTTCATACAACATATAATATTTATGTAAAAAAAGTACCAAGTGCCACTGGCTTCCATGAACTCCTGTAACTTACTGTACATAAACATCCTCGTACTTATAGCATAGTGTACTTACGAATAGAATAACAGCGTAATCAAATTAGTAGGTTTGAGTTAGTGATAGAACTGTATTGATAGGTTTGTTAGTATTTGCTAGTCTATTTAGTTAGCATTAGGTCATGTGCGAAGCTGGACGCTTAGTTGGTAGCCATTTACCATCAGTTTAAATTGGAAAATTTGAATGTTTTAAGGGTTGGATTCATGGTATGAGGTATGATGGTATGGCATATACCAATTATACGTTTCTCTACCTACCCCTAGGCACACATGTATTTTTTTTAAATAGTTCTTAACTGTCCTTGTTGCTAATCTTTGGAACTCTTTGCCACTTCCTATCAGACAAGCCCCTTCACTAAGTTCCTTTAAAAGGCAAGTTAAAGCGCATTATTTGTCGCCTTAACTTCTTTTCTGAATGCCTTCTCTTTCTTTCCTATTATTTATCTATCTCTTTTTTCTCAGTATCTTAGTATAGTTGATGAAATAAAATATTAACATATAAGTCACTAACACGATGAGAAACAGCTGTAATTTTGAGCGGAGTGTCGCTAACAATAATTTGCACCGATTCGTCTTATCGCTGTAGGTATC
>DWLO01001232.1:0-15739 GCA_018245335.1 Dalla quadristriga
CCGTATCTAATTATATGCAAACATTTTTTTTACTTAAGTATACAAAATAAAAAAAAGTAGGTACTTATCCATATCTATTAGCAATAAGCAACATTTTTGAAATATGATGGAATAGAGATAATTTCGAAAATAAATAAAATATTAGCCTTAGATCATGACATAACCAAATTTATTTTTCAATAAATTCGGAAACACCACATTTATTTCCCAATATCCCTTGTCTAAGAAAAATAAGAGTCCTCAGTTTAAAATAATTTTATGTAAAAAGCAAGCATCTTATTCGCAACTTTTATACGTAAATAACTACGCCATTCGTTCAAACAAACGCCGGAAAAATTATGTAATTTTTGCAAAATGGATTCATCCAAATGGATGGACCCACAAAAATCCCGTCATGTTGTCTACATTTCTGTCGTTATTACCTACCCCGCGATGCACCTAAGGCTATTTCGGATGCGTAAAATTAGTCCATTTACCATTCAGTTTTTTACAACCAGCCATGCATCTGTGTTTTTTCCTCGCGTCATTTATACCCATTTTCTTACAAGATGTTGCACCGTGAATACGTGACGAACAAGTAGAATTTGTGTGATAATCGCAGAAACAGACAAACAGACAGGGATTTCAAAACCGGTTTTTTGGCCTACGTAACACTAATTGTAAATGGATATTGGCAATGCGATGCACGCAGCATATTGTAATCAGACACGGTGCTCTTCGTTCACAGAGCATGAACAGGATGCTTGGCGCGAGTCACAGCGACGTCGACGGGGTTTTGGTAATTGTTTTGATTTTAATTTACCGAACTATCCTATCAGACTTGAGAGCGTTTATCAGTTTCGCTTCCCTTTCGCTCGCACATTCTAACATTTTCCACGACTGTAAAAGTTTAGGTATATTTTTGAGAAATATGCTTCATTAACTTAATTGACAATAAAATTACGGACATTTTAGACACATTACATTTTTTATACTTAGTTTTTGATAAAGAAAATGGTCGAAAGCAGTTCGTTATTTTACAACCATATCTGACTAAGCATCACTATCATTATTTAGCATTATTATTTAGCCTAACAAAATTTGGCACACACCATTTAATGTTGTGTGTATTATGTACCTAATGTATTCTGTGTTGCAGCTATTATTTTGCAAATAACGATCCTTTCTTACTTACTTATAAACGCTCTTAAGTGAAAACAAATAACAATGGCGTAGTGGCGCGGATGCCGGCGGGCGTGGCGCGCCTTTTCGTCGCCCGCGCCGCTCCACGCCATTTTAAAGTGTTCTGAATCGCATCGCTTCCATACATTTTGTATGAAATGAGATTCGGTGACGCTGTAAAAGCCGATAGGGGTGACAGCAACTGTCCATTCGAAAAAATAAAACATTGAGGCGTTCGCGCCCGCCCTACGGTCGCTCCCACGCAACCTCTATTTGTTTTGCACCTTATGTGTTGTGCCATTTGTGTTTTGTGTATCTGTGCGTTTATTTTATCAAGTTCTGATAGATTAGAATAGTATTTCAGATATTTTGGATTTATTCTTTAAAGAAATTTTCTTCTAATCTAAGCAGTTTTAATTTTAATGTATTTTTTATAGTTATTCTATACTTAATTCCTTTTTATTTTCTCATTCCCTGTAAAGCAACCTGAGGAGCTGACTTCATTTCACGTTTGTGTGATAAATATATTATTCTTACAAAGAGATTATGTTTACTTAAGCCTAAAATTCTTCCCGAGCTTTCGACTTTCCTCTTTTTTTTTAACTAAGTATATACTTATTATAAACGCCGTCGCCGATAAGAAGGTAGGTAGTTACGTAGTTAAGTAGTTATTTAGTTAATTCTGTCATATGCATGGCATCTTCTTGTACTAAACAAGTATATATTATTTTAATAATAAACAATAATAATTTAATGATAAAATTGAACAATTCTATTCTCCATAATGTAACATTTCATGGTGAAAAATAATTTGTGGAACGGCGGCAAATCGATCGTCAGAAAAGATAAGAAAATGAAAACGTTTATTGTTTACCGTTGAGTTACAAAAAATGTTACAATAAATAAATATTTCACAACAACATACAAGGCATACAATAATGATATCACTGATGACTTTATTTATAGCATTTAATGTCACCAATATTAAGACTACATATATAAGTATCCTTTTGTCACAAACATTACCACCGCTTCCTGTTTGAGTGAGATTTTTTTTTTACCATGATAAAAGAAGCGACGCAAGAAACTCATACCATACAACACCCCTTTATACGACAAATTAAATATACAGTCTTCGAATAATATAGAATTTACGAATACTCGAGTAGCTTGCAATCATATTATTTGCTGTTATCAAGATATTTATCGTCGCTATAATACCTATGCTTTGGAAATTTGCCATTATTATAGATAATTTTTTATTTTTTACTTACCTGTAGTAATTTATTTCTTTGTAATTTCTTAAATTTATCGTAGGGAAGTTCTTTATTTCTACTGACAAGTTGTTATAGATACGAAAAGCCGATTCGATATATTATATATGTACTATATCTGTATGTTCATCATTATATTCTAGCCAGGTAAAAATTTTGCAATATTTTTGTCTCAGACGTATATTTTTTAAGTACTTGGCTACAAAAAACGCAATAAACGCGAATAAAAACTCGTTTAATTCACAAACAAAAAAGAAAATAACATTTAGACAATGAGTAAGTAGTAGTAGTAATTTATAGCTAGACTAGTAATTTTTTTTTCATTAATTACAGAATTAGCGTATCAACCGTAGAACCCGTTCACAAAAGTCTACAAAAAATATGCTGAATGTTTTATGAGAGATTTTCATTTAATTTTACATAAATGTATATATCATTATGGTAATCGTGATTTCTAGCTATGTACCCTAAGTAATACTTGCTCATAATTTCAGCGGCAGGGTCGGTGCGCAACCCCCCTCAACGTCGCCATTCACGCCAGAGAGGTAATATTTACATACTTATTGTAACATCATAACTATGTAATTACTATATTATTACACTAGTATGTCCATTTCTTTCTTTCTTTCTATTTAGTTTATCTCAGTAAATATACTTTTCCATTATTTTGACAACTAAAACACATTGTTCAGCTATACATATATTTTTGGTACAATATTATTAAAGTAAATCTTCTTTACCCGCGGTATATTTTTTAGTATATTTTTTTGAATAGAGTTTTAGTGTGGAGATACTTCTTCCGCTTGACGATACACACTGTGTGTATCGTCAACGTATATGCGAAATGTGTATACGAAACCGTTTATAATAAGAATTAATATAAAAACAATGTATGTATTCATTTCTTAAATTTGTAGGTTCTCGTAACGGCCAACCATTTGTCACCGTGTCTATACTGCATAGGGGTCTCCCACGTTTTGGTAAGTAGAAGTACTTCTTTAACCAAGCAAGTAAATAATAATTCTTTGTAGCTATGAAGCGATGCTAGCTTGAATGATTCAAGGAGCATTATTGTGGCAGTATACAATCACTAACGGGACGCAAGCCCAGTACTTTTCCATACAAACGAAATCAACAAACTGAAATGTTTTTGGTTCTACGCCCAAAACTAAGCATGCTCTTTGTCTCATCCTTATCTAAGCATACTCCTATACAGAACAGAAAAAAGATATTGATTTAGAAGTTACGAGCCTCCAAAAATCCATTTTTCAACACGGAATGTTAACGCTACTTTGGGCGCAAATTAATAATATACGGAGTATGAAAACTCCAATGATATTATTTTTATGTATACATATAGTTAATTTATTCCAAAGTTTAAAAAACTTTACCAAACTGATTTTTTTTTAAACCATTTCCCGAACTATTCACAATTTTTCGCGCTTTTCTTCGCGCGCTCCGCCTTATTTTTTTTAAAGGCGAAGTCACGAGCTCTTCCTAATTTATGAATAAACTAAGTAGGCTACATGATACAGCCTTAATTTCAAAATCAATCTCTCTTGTTTTAAGACGATAAAAAAAACACTGTTATTTTGTTTCAGGTCACTTTCGATCTTAGATCCTGAGACGCAGACCAGTTTTATCCCCTTATGCAAGTGTGCGCTCGTCATAAGGCTCTCAGTTTCCGCAGGGCCGTATGGCAGCGCTCGCCTGGGCCCCTTGCTCCGGGCCTCACTTAGAACCAGGCGACTATTTTGTGCACTAAAATAAAATCGGTTCATTATTCTTACCCATCATATAATTATATTTAATTTGTTCCTAGTTCTATAACTATTGCAGTTTACGAAATGTGCACAATGTCTCCAACCCATTTCATAATAACTGTATTATGTACCTACCTTCTGTATTATAACGCATCTACATTATATGTCAATCCAGCTGTAGTTGTTCCGCGTTTCGATTGTCAAGTAGTAAAGGTGGATGGTGAGGACGGAACACCGTGCTCACCATCAGTTTATAAGTTCAAGTCAGTAAAACATTGCCCACTTGAACTTCACGTAGGTACCTATTACAGGAACGTACTTATGAATTAAGAATCATTGTATTGTAGGTATGAAATATTGTGCTGTAGGAAGTTTTTTGGAACAAATGTATCTTGCACTGTATTGCATGACGATATTATTATATCTATTTAACACATTATAGTGAATCTTTATAATAATTGTATTCTGACTAGACATTAGGTTTAATGACGGTTACACAAATAATTTAGGTGCGGTGTAATTCTGATGTTATTGGATTGGAGTGATAATCGATTCGCCAGTTAACAAAACGTTTTAATTTGAGTACCTACTCGTATCATATTATTATCATACTTACTAGAAAAAGTTTTAACTGCTTCATTAAAGTAACGTAATAGTGTATCACACGTCTCAAAAAAAGAGCTTAAATAATTGGACCCGTAAGTATGTACTTATACTACTTAATAAGATGGAAATTAGTCTTTTTCATTTTCCTATGTTAAGTGTGTACGTGGGTTTCGGGTCGGGATTTTAAGGGTTAAATGTACCATCTTCATCTATTCTGAATAATAGTGATGTACTTATACCAATCTATCAGACCTTAAAAATCTACTGCTGGACATGGTCCTCTAATCGATGCCACACCACCGTCCAGCGGTCTTATACAAATCAGCATTTTTCTTTTTCAAAAAAGCAGTTTAAATATAATCCTGGCCCAGATGCATGCGGCTTTTAGCGGCATTGATGGTACCTAAAGGCATAAGGCCTATTATATAGGCATACGGCATATTCAGTAAAATAAAAAAGTTCTTTTTGTACTTAATTACCTACTATTTGCAGTGTGATTTTTTTTAACTCTTCTAAAGAGATAAATGATTATTCTTAAGAATTTATTGTAACATATTGTATGGTTAGGGTACCTACCCCTATTTTGATTAACGCGGACTCTACGCAGGCAGCGCATCGGTTATATATATTTATATATTATATTTATCTGAATATATATACACAAACTTTATCTTATTATACAAACAAATAAACCTGGGAATAAACTTGGTATATTTTATGAGATAGTTTCTGGGTCAATGCTGGCACACATGGCGGCTATCCGCTGCTCACGGGACAGGTAGGTACGCGTTGGTTTGAACAGAGCCTCTTACTTGAAAAACGATGAATTTAAATGTTCAGGGTTTCGTAAGCGGTAAGTGCACATATTTTACTAATGATATTTTCTATTTTTATTAAGTACTTCAATGCAATCACGGAATAATTTTCAAATCATAAGTTATTTATGTCTCTTAATTAAATAAGTATAAATAATAGACAAATACAATATTTATTTGTATGCTAGCAAATATTGCAATAATATATAAATAATTTCAAATGATGTACTTAATTTAAACTAAAGTAAGCGCAAGCCATCTGTCTCACAGTACCTACCTACAATAAAAAATACCTGTTCATACCATACCTACTCATCTAAAACACAAGGTAAAAAAAGGAGTTACTTTCCATGTTCAGCTGAAAAACGTCTCCGACCAAACATCGGGGGGGTTATAAACATACATAAAAATGAAATAAAAAATCAGCATTTTAGCTGGATTGACAAACAGTATCCAAGGATACCCTAGGTGTCGTAAACGTTAAATTTTAATATTATATATTATTATATTCAGATTAATAGATATCGCTTACTGACACTAATTATACTGTCTCGATGAACTATTAGTTAGTAGGTTTAATTGCTTCCAAGGGATGATCCAAAACTTATCAACTTAAAATATGGCATCTGCGCAGATGAATGATGAAGTATTTGATCATTTTGTGCACTTAAGGACAAAGTTATTATTCATTATCTAGTTCTTGGATACAATAATGTAAAGTAAATACGTTTACTAACGTCAACATGTTTATAAGTACCTAATTAAGTTAGATCTTTAGTTTTAACAACTGAACTCTCAGTTAGGACCTAAGTTAGTTTAGTAGGTACTATTTGAACAATAAAATATTCGACAACATTTTTATATGTGTAAATGATATAGTGTACCTACTACTTGGAACATCCCGGACACATAATTTTTGATTAAAAGAAATGGTATACATAAGTGTATTTGTGTATGAAATATGTAATCTCAGAAACTTTGTACTATTTATGAACCCAATTTTAAAAATATAAATGTAGGTATCACTTTTAATCTGAAATAAATATGAAGTACTACCTACTGTGTTTTATTTGAGCTCGTTTGTCCGATACCACAGTACGACAAAAGTACGATTGACCGAAAAACTTTTGAACAAAAAACGTTTAGCCGATACCATTATTCACCGATTGACCGATCACCTGCCAATGCATGAGCGAACGTACGTTTAATCGATGAACCGAACCTTCCGTTTAGTTCCGGTTTAGAAATTTTGCGTTTCTGAAATGGTATCGGCTTAACATAAGTTCTATGTATCGTTGTGTTATGCTATGTTCTATGAAGCGTGGTCTCGTTAGTACCTATACGATATGGCAAATAAGAAGACTATTTATTAAAAAATTTATTATATAAATTGTACTAGGTAATACATACAGTTCAGAAAGTCAGCACAGCACTAAGGTAGTAGCTCTACTACCTACTGTCATTGAATTACTTACATTAATGTATCTACCTAAAGCTCTCGAGTATTATTGGGTAGTTATTGAGACAAAAGGTCGCTTCAAACCTTCATAGATTATAATACAATAATATACTATATTATATAGATGTGAATGTCTTCGCAGTGCTCAATATACCGCAATACTTTCGTAAACGAGGTGGCTATAGAGACCGTTACGTAGACGTAACCAAGTTAGACAACAACAACTGTATTGCCGCGCACGTCAACATTTAAACTGCAGTAAAATGATTCGGCCAGCAATTTCTAAAACACTTTTAACCTCCGATGCCCTTTATTCGGATACGTCCATAATTTTTGTTGTGTTGATAGATGACGCAATGTATTTAAAGCTTGAGTATTTTTAAGTTTGGATATTTAAAACATACGAGTACATGTTATTTATGTACAATATTTACACGTTGCGTGTAATCTACTAAAAAAATATCGGCATTTGAATAACAATATAGTAGGTACACTAAAACATTGTAGGTATCTCGCATATTTTATACAATTCTTAAGTAAAATCCGAATAAGGAATGGGTAATCAAAAGTCCAGTGGTAAAGCCCGTATAGTTAAGTCTTCCAAAATTAAGCTTACGGACGGAGTTTCACATCTATATAACGTAGTTAATTTATTATTTTACATATTACAGTACATCTATGGTTTAAGTAAGTATAGCACTTCAATAAAACTACACAGTTAAAGATAAAACACATTAAGTTAATAAATAATAATAATTAGTGATATGATTGAAGCTACGATGGTTTTGATAGTTAGACCATGTCGTCTGGGTCTGGTAGTTGACTGGCTAGCTTCGTTGCCATAGCAGTTAGGATATCCGTCAATCGGGCAAACCTTTGACTCGGTGTTGTCAATGCGCCCCGCTCACCCCATAGGAAGTTAATGTGAAATTCGGTTTTGAAAAGTTCAAGTAACATTGGATCGAGGGTGGAGCCTAGTGAAGACATCTCTTGTACAACAGTACGGGCGTTTCGCTTGAACATATCGACCTGGTCCGGGAAGTTCCTGGCGGTCTCAAGATGGGCTGCGGTCGCGTTGAAATCAAACTCAAGGCTGTTCATCAAACTAGAGGGGAATGTATCATCTCGTTGCATCAGCCCACCACCTTCGCCATCTGAGAATTACAATTATTTACATAAGTACCTATTCACTCACTTGCCATTAATAACGAATTCCTACGATGACCCGGTACCTACTGGGGTAGAGTCATCAGGGCCGATGGGACTAAGCATATGGAAAAGAGTAGTCCGCCTTTTGTAACACATATTTCTCTGGTATAATAAAGAATCAAATAATAATAATCAAGTGGCCTTTCGATGTTTCCGAAGCAGGAAAATCCATTGAAACGGAGTTGATACGAGATCGTGTTTACACAAGTTGAGAAATCGTAACCAACCAAGTCCCTTGCATTGCCGCTCGTCGCGTAAACATTCACAGTTTCCGATAATTGTCCGATGCGTATACCTATCACATGGCATAATGGTAGGCGAATATCTACCATTCTGCTTTATGCGCCTTTTTGGCGAGAGTCGGTGTAAGTTTCTGGGACTCACGTAAGCCGGAAGTAGCGGTATGATTCTAATATTATGGCAGAAGTACACACAGTAGGTACATAAATACAGTGATTGTTACGGTCCGTCCTTGGCCCGACTGGACATTGGACAACCCTAGGTAAATCTAATGATGTTGAGTTATTTTTAGAAATTCCTTTGCAACATGATTCGAAGGTTCACCAAAACTAATTTTTGATTAATGTTTGGTGGTATACATAAAAAGTACCAGGACTGTAGCAGCTGGATTTCAGGTTACCGCGGTGTCATACGCACCCTCGCCGCCCATTTCCAGGGCACTGGGTGACTACCGCACGCTTTTGGTTGCGGTTTTGATTTTAATTTGTATTGATAACTCATACAATAAATGTTTGACTCCTTGCGCGTATACACACTGATACACGCACCCTTTATTTGTAATGTTTGTATTTAAGCCAAAATAGACTTACCAAACAGATGGGAGCACAATACTGGGGGAACCACATACGGCGTCGTCGTATTAGGTGGCAAAGGATTGATTCCTTCATTCATACTCTTGAAACAAGGCCTCCATTTAGCTTCAAACATATAGGCGGTGTCGGTGTACACTCGTCTTAGGATATTCCAAGCGTTCTCCAGACATTCAACCTAGTAAAATTACTCTGCTCTTTAAAATTCTCATTTTAATCGTAAACATAAAGAAGAACAATGTCAGTAAATTTGTATCCTCGATTGTGATCATTGTTATGTATTCGAAAGTTTAAAAAGTCTATTAATCTATTTGATATTCCTACACTATTCCATAATCGTTGATAGCACACATCCACAGAACATCCATATAGATAAAGAAGGTGTAGAATGAGATAATTATAAATGATGGATGTATTATATGTACCTATTATAAATTATATTATTGTGTATATGAGTATAAGGTTTTTTTTTTAATTTATATGATAATTGATATTTTGTGTATTTTACTATTTCAAATTTTTAAAGAAATTAATTTTTTTATATAATGTCATAGCTCTAAGGTCCCTGAAAAAATATATCAGGGTATATTATAAACTAATAAAAGAAAAAAAAAATCGTTGATAGCTTATTTATTGATGCGTTACAGCAATATCAAACCGAGGTTGGATTGCTTTTAGAATGCGAGGACAAGATACCTACATTATGAACATAGCATTAAATTTAAAAAAAAAACAGTAGGTAGCGTCCATGATTTTGTGTGAGGTCTGCCAAACCGCATTTGTTCAGCGTGGTGGACTTAACTCCCATAATAACGAGAGGAGACTCATGCTCTCATGCATAGTACTGGGCCAGTGATGAGTTAGTGATGATTTAAATTAGATTCAAACAAGCAACAAACCTGCGGCATACATAATCCAAACATTATAGCAGAGAAACCATAGAGATTTCCTAGTGCGGTTTTGGTCTCCACCGCTAGGAGAATCCAGTCGTTTATTGTATCCGCTCTTTGTCTGTCTGTTTGACATGTGAGTATAGTTACGGCAATAAGAAGGCGAAATGTCTCGATTCTGTAATTAAAAATGTATACCAATAAAACTCTTGTCAACCTAAATTTCAAGCCAGTTGTTCTTATATTATGATGAAGCGCTTATAACCCCACTTCTTGTGTCAATTAGCCTTTGGTGCTGCTGCTGGTCATAGGCCTCACCTAATCGGCGCCCGGTCGGTCCTGCACCCACTAAATCCAGGGAAAATCCCCTGTCTTTTTCAGTAAATGTTATTAATTCGTCAATTTATAATCCCAAAATTCCCTATGAAATTGGTTAAATGAGTGAGAGCAAAGATCTTAGTAATTAAACCAATTTTAAAGCTATAGCCGTGTCGGAAATAAGCCCAACCGTCCATACATTTCTAGATCAATTGTTACTTTTTGCTTCATCTACGTGCCTCCTTAGACCAAATTTGTAGAGTAGATACCTACTCTATAAAGTTGTAACATTAGGGTTCGCTATTAAAGCCCCGACCAATCTGCTCCAGGCACCCAGCTTGTGGGAAGCGCTAATAGATAGAATCCATACCTCTCAATAACATCTAAACGTAATGCTTTTCCCTGGGGTAGAAACATCAACTCCAACCCTGAAGCAGTTTTATCGAGGCCTTCGATTTGAATAGTGTCATCCAATAAAAAGTGCAAATCAACTTTTGTAAGATGGTTCGCGAGAATTCGCGGTCCTGATGTTCTAAGCAGTAGTTTAATAGTATGTAAAGTCTCAGACTCTAAAGGCTTTGTTAAGTTCTGTCGAATAATTTGCGATTGGTAATTGTCTAGATTTATCCTTGATTCCACCGTATAGTCCAAATTTTCGGATTGTAAAAGCCTCGCTTCGCAAAGGTCATAATCAAACTGCTGTTTTATTGTTGGCGTCACTAAATTATAATCCGAATCTATTCTAGACTTATTGGGATCACTGTGAGCTGAACTCTGTGTTGAATCGCCGGAGCCATTGCCAGAATCGGAGCCTGAAACATGATATAATCTTTGTATTTCCAACCGTCTGTCTTCCGCCTTTGGACCTTCGTATCTGGCAGGCTTGGCCGGCGGGCTTGTCGGCAAATTGTTATCCCAGGTGCTCGAGCTTGTATTGGAATCACTCAAGAAGTTTTTCGCATGTTTACTGGTCTGGCTTTGTATGACCCCATCTGCACTGGCACTCTTTCCGTGAGTGATATGCTGAGCCATATCAATGGGTGTTAGAGAATGAGATCGTTGTTTTTTAAAAGGCACACGAAGTTGTATGCCCGGCTTTGCAGCAAAATGACTATATAAACTGTATGGATTTCCGTAGCTGGATTCGTCTCCCATTGGAGAAACCATAGAATTTGCATCATCAGTCGGGATGAAATTTGTCAAAGGCACTACACGGTTGGCTGGGTACTGTATTCTAGCTCCAGAAGCGGCTGATATTGGTTTTCCCGATCCCACGTATGATGTGATTAGGTCAGCTACTGTATCATAGGCTTCATCTTCGAACTGATATTGGTATCTTTCGTAGACGGTTTCTGGGTGAACAACGATCTGAAAAAATAAACAATCAGAAACCAAGCTTCTTATTATTTATTGTAAGCATAAATGTTACATTCAGAAACTCTGTTCTCGTTAAAAGTGGTTTTAACTACAAATTCAAGAAATGTGCTAGGTTAGAGTCGATAGAACTCCGGGCAGTGGCTTTTGCTGTATTTTCTAAATTGACTTAACCTAACCAATCTATCCTATCTATACAGGGAACAAATATTGTTTATCCCCGCTGGGAGTCCCCACTCTATGTAAGACTCTTTTTAATAATTATGACGGAGCGCCTAAGGCTAATTCAAACAAATCATAGTCAAAACCAATTTTCATTTATGCCAGGCAAAATAATGTTTGACCTTAAAAGAGATTTGGCTCACAAACCTCGCTATGGCTGATTTCCACACATCTAAATTTTTATCTTAACAATAAATAAAATTAGATTGTCTGTCTGTGATATTAAAAATTGGGTCAATAATTAAATGGAATATGCTATTTATATGACATCTAAACATAATCTACCATATTTAGAATTTTTGTCTGTCTGGTTGCATCATTTTGTAAGCTCCGAAACCGCTATACGGATTTTGATAAAATTTTCAGGCATTGTGGATGAGTAGGTACACTAACTTACCGAATAGGATTTATTTTAATCAATATCTATATATTGTTGTTGTTATCAATATCTCGAACGGTTTGTTAGTAATAGCGTCTGTTATGGTCCCATTTATTTTATTTATATTTATTTTTTATATCATGCATTAAACTCAGAGAACTCTCAGTAATGCAAATAATATTCACTTTTCAAATTTTCTGTAAATATATCTCGGGAACTCCCTAGTCCTAAATATCTTCAAATCCCGAATAAGAACAATTCTGCCCTTCTGCACATTGGCAAAATTTAAATAAACGTCGGGAAAATGTAAATTGTCCGCTACAAAACTGCATGAAGCAACGTATAGTGGTGTATGTATCTACCTATGTATGTATGTATTGCGATCCCAATATTTGTGTATCAAGCTTAATGAATTGCAAGTTGCAATCAAGTCGAAGCGAAAAAAATTATATACCTACGTACCCTTTGAATGACGAAATGTAGGTGTTGTCCATTGGACCGGCAACTCAGGACGTAGTTATCTGGCTGGGACGATGACTCCCGGACTAGAAATTCTCGGTCCTGTTGAAGAAGGCTTTCAGCAGCTGTACGGCTCAACGCTCCATGGTACCAACCATGGGATATAATTTGATCAGAAGGTAATGAGAACTCCCATTCTAGCAGACCGGACGTGGTCATAGCACTGGAATCCTTGGAACAAATATATATCATATCATTTAAATTATATCACAATCTTGACATTATTATTATTAAACAAATTAATAATTTTGTGCCCTATCATATAACTTTGTTTTTATGCTGAACATGACTTCTTAAGTCTAAGTTAATTACATGTATACGACTAAAACTAGAGTCATTAGAAGCACCTATTAGCCTTGTTATCGCATTATTTACAATCACTCACAGAAGTTCATGTCCAATACATTTATTTATCAGTAAACAAATATTTTAACCAACAACACAGCAGTGTAATATTCGATGCACACTTACCATTATACTTGAGATACGTCTGCTGATTTAGCACAGAGTCCTTTGTAAGATTTAGCTACTTAGATATGGATTTGTCTATAATATACTTGAGTTATAAATTTACTCGAAGTGCGAGTCAGAATAGACGATAGCAATTGCAGCGGGGACAAACCGGCAGCAGTAAGGGTGAGACGGATCGATATTCCCACCCCGCCCGATTTTCCCCGGCATGTTGGCAGAATGACTGTCAGCAACTTCTTGGTATAGTTTAACGCACACCGCACGCCCGCTTGCGTATCTAGATAATTTCAAAAACCGCCATAACCTAACTAGAAAGTAGTACACCATTTTTTAAATCTGTAATGACCTTATTTAAGTAGACCGCACGTCGTTAAATTATAAAGTAGGTACATCCTAGAATACGCAACTTTTGTAAAACGTAACGCAAACTTATTTAAATTTTTCACACGGTTACGTTAACAGAATAGACCAGGTCAAAGTCATAGCTAGCTACGTATGTTAAATTCACTGCCTTAATTAATGACTAAGTAGTTAACTCATGTAACATTTTGCATGCTTAGGTGTAGCTAAATGTGAGAAATGAGTAATTTTATGTACCACAACTTAAAATGTACCACATTTAAAGCAAAATAAATGAATATGAATATTCTCATTTATTCAAAGCTTATTTTGTAACATGCCGAAAGACGTCCGAGCTATCGAATATGTTCGGATGTTTAGAAGGAAACTTAAGGAACATCTCGAAAATAAATGTTACTAAAATATTGCCGAGTTCCTAAATGACAATATTTGATAGTTGTTAAATAGATCTGATTTGCACATAAACTATTGCGAGTAATTATAAAAAGTGATTCTTACCTGCTAACAAATATTTGTAATAGAAATCGAATAAGCGCGCCTTATTCATACAAATAAAGTAAATTGAATTGAATATCTTATGACTAGATTGACTGTATGAATGGTTACTGTAGATAGAGGTAGAACTGGTAACCTCTTATTTTAGGTCGTTTGATGGCATAGTACACTTGTCTTATACAAAACACCATTAAAATAAATTATTTCATCGATAATAATTTAGAAGACATAAGCATTATATTTTTCACTTGAAAACTGTTTATTCCTCACAGATGACCCGATTCATTCGTCCGCGATTGACCCGCATTCTACATCGTATATTAGTTACCAACCATTAACAGGGTAGGTACGGTCTGTCCACACAACTGACGATAATAACTGTCGATTCGGTCTTCAATTCGGTCAATAGGAAGGAAACCTTGCTGCACGAAATTATTAGGATTATATCTGAATCGTACCTTTTTGATTGCTACCAAAACACTATTGCGTGATAATGCATCTTCTTCTGTTAGCTGCCAGCAAGCTCAGGTCAGGCGTGGTTTTCAATCCAGTCGATGCTAGTCTAGTAGTTAAGAGTGTTTATAAGCTGTTTTGCTAAGCCGAACTTTCTTGAAAATGAAATTAAGAACATTTTAGACTTATTTTAATTTTCATATAGGTACGTCGTTTTTGATAGAGAATAATGGCGAAAACAATACAATATAATACAAAATTCCTTTATTGCACACCAGTAAATATACAGGAACAAAAATGTACAAAGTAAAGGTCGTACAATTGGCGGTCTTATCACTAAAGAGCGATCTCTTCCAGATAACAATTGAAAGGCAATAATGTTTTAGGTACTTATGTGTAAGAAGTAGGGTATGGGCGTAAGGGTGCACATAGCATTCGGGTTCGATAGAGTTGAGTCCTATAGAAGCTAATCCAGTAACATCCTACAAATAAACAGAGGGATGTTGCTTTACTAGCTTCATTATGATTCAATTCGTTAAAAAAATAAGCTTCTACCCAGTCTAAACGTTCTAGACGTTTGAGGTGAGGGTATTTTTGACCCAGAATAAGCTTTTGCTTACTAGATAATTATGCATTAATTATTTTTCACTTTACGACCTTACAAAAGTCACGATTTCCCCGCCCGGCCTACATCTAACAAATTTCAATTATTGCATCGCAATCACATCAGCGCACTGCCGTTGCCCTTCCCTCCAACATTGCAACAATATCAAAAAGAAAACCCACAACAATACACCAGTTCAACCGCACCACAAAAACTGAAAACTATCAAACGCAAGCCAAAGAAAACAAACACGACCGCCCCCTTCTAAAACTTCCCGCGCTCTTGCACATGGTCCGAATCTATATAATTTTAATTTCGAAGCAGGAATTCGTGAAGCTAAAGATAACGAAATTACTGGAACAACAAGTCACGTTTATCAACAGGATTAGGTTAAACATCAAACAATACACTAGGGGCACTCTTGCCTGCAGGAGCTAGTATGCACTTATTACCGAATTGACCTGCAGGCTGATTGTGTAACTTGAAAGGGATGGGGATTGCTTTCCCCATCCCTTTCAGATTCGCATTTATGTGATT
>DWLO01001233.1:0-15739 GCA_018245335.1 Dalla quadristriga
GCAAAAGGGCGAAAACAATTATTGCCATTTTTTTTTCTGGTACAAGTGTAGCCAGCATCCACACCTTTCCGACCGAAACATAATTGTAGAAAACCAATAACTTCACGGCAGATATTGATGTGGCGGTGGTACTGCCCCGGGCGAACCGCATACAGGTTCTAACCCATTCACTGAGAATGTAAGAATGTGTGTGAGAGATGCGAAATAGTCCTCTAAGAACTTTAGAGATGTTAACCAAACAGAAGGATTGCCTGATGCTCGAGTTGTGATATCTATGGATCCAGATTCCAGGTCATCTCAGAGAAGTCGCCACTGCATCGCAGGTGTTGATAAGCCCGATCCCGTTGCTTCATATCGTGGTTCCAGCTTGCTGCTTGCAGCTCGCAGTAAGTTAACAGATAAGCCGAATGGTGACGGCAGAACAGAATACAATTGTCACCACCCCTCCTCAGCCCGGGGAGTTGTACGAGGAGACTAAGGGAATATAACGGAGAACGAGCAGCGTCCTCTGTGCAACTACCATCTACTGCTGTCACCATTCCGCCTGCCCAGTGAGGTGATTATGGGCAAATCCTCCTTTATTTTTCAGCGGCCTTAAGTTCAGCAGTGGACTATTATAGGCTGTTGATGATAACAGATTATTAGTTTCTTCTAATATCGTGTGTTGAGAGGTGAATAATGTCACTGCTATGCTACATACGATGACTAGTACCGTGAGATAATGTTATCTTTAAATCTTTCATGGTACACACAGAATCGTTTATAAAATTGTAAGAATCTTCTTTGTCCGATATAATGCTACTAACCAGTTTTAAGTGCAATTTATAACTGCGACAGTTTGTGAGGATGGATGGATATGTTACATTACGCAGATGTGATGATAGCTTGGACAGGAAAGTCTTTGGACTTTTAAAAAAGTCGTTACCGTTGAATAGAAAATAAAAGCTTAGTTCGATAAAACATTTTTTATGGAGCCAGGAGCAGTCTAGTTCCAAATGAGTTTCGTTTTAATTTGGTCTGGTCCTGCACCGTAGTCTGCCTAGCGCCTAAATAGCCAAGGATCACTGACCTCTCCAGCGTTCACACATGGACGTACATACCTTAGTAGCACAACACCAAGACGCTCAGACTTGTCTGACCGCCTGCCTCGGACCTATCTATCTCTGCAATCTATATCCTATACCTAAAGCAGTGTTATCGAAGTTACATATCGCTGGCTGGACGGCATTATAAGAAAACCAATCACTGACGCTCTAAAAACAAATTGAAATAAAGTAAGGTACCTACTTACATCTCAATCGCACACCTGCATTTGTAGTTGAGTAGGTAATTGATAATACGTATTCGTTACGAACTTTGTCATTATGAGTCGTGGTTTTGCACCTCTTCTGGATAAGCTTTAGGTAAGTACGTATGTATATCAGTGATAATTTATTCATTTTATTTCCGATGTTTCGGCATGGCAGAAAAAGGAAATTTTATGTTCAGTAATCAGAATGTTCATAAACAACAAATTGAGTTTTCATGTAGGTACCTAGTTCCATTGATAACAAAGATTTAAACATAGATAATGTTGGTAGTATCACACCTGTAGTAAAGCCGGAGATGTAGCTGCTCTTCAGTATTCCATATATTTACAGACATAAGTACCATAGATTGGCATTACTCTCTGCTATGCGAGTAAGAGGTCATCCAACTGATTTTTGTGCATTGGCAAAACCAGTTTATCTGGGCGAAAGGAACTATCGGCCAGTGGCATTTAAAATGAGTCTTAATTAAATTAATAATCGCTTAATGCACTATGTGGTAATTTTAATAAATGAATTACATTATATTTTGATTTAATTTCATACAAACATTTATAAATAATTTAAATACACTTAACATTGCATGCCCGATTGGGGAATACTATTATGACGCGATATGTATTATGACGATTATGACTTGTAAACAGTTATTGCAATTAATTATTAAGTACGTAATTAGTCTCCTTGTTTGTCCTGCCCTTTTCCCATTTTTTTTGGGATCGGGCCTCCTTGTAAATCGGCGACAGGCACCTGGCCTGGGTTGTCGTTGAGGGTATGTGAAGAGATTTTATATCCCGCTCCACATTAATCCACCATGTAGCGGGGGTCTTCCTCTACCCCGGGGATTGGTTGAAATATTTAGTGAAGTACATAAGTAGTCATTTATTTGTATGAATAAAAATCGTTGATAGGTAGTAAATTGATAGAATAAATGGTAGAAACTCTTTGCGGTTTGCACTGGGAGCATTACTGGCACTCTAATGCAACTGTTGTACAAAAATAATTAAGTAGATGCGTCAGTCAGAGTGAATAATTATGGATTAGTCAACACTTAAGAAATTTGTGAATAATAGGAAGTAAGCCATGTGTAGTTTTTTTTTTTAAATCCTTGCAGTACCGACGGTTAGCTATTATGCTGTCGGGTTCCTACTGACATGCTGGCATGATCCGACCTTTATTTATGGACAGTAAGAAGCTAATTATCTAGCCATTACCGACGATAATTTATGATAACTATGTTTACATATGACCGACGCGGCGGTCGAAATAACCAATTAATTACTTAATTACCTCATTCACTTAATTATGCAAGGCAATGGCTATATTCGAATTAGCTTTAGCTCGTAATTTCATTCCGAATAAAAGCATCAATGCACAATTTGAGGTTATGATCACGTAATGCTTTTAATTGGTCGTTTCATAATTGTTTCATTGAGTCGAATGTTATCAAATTTAGGTACTATACATACGGAAGTAACTTTGCTATACCTTACCGTTGTACTTAGTAAGGTGTTGGAATCTTTTTTGACAACAATGCCAGATATTTGGATTTCGGGACTGGCCACTTACCATCTCAGACTGGACTATACTAACTGAACTTGTTTATTGAGACCTCACATCTCCCATCTCTAGTTCGCACGATCCAACATTTTAAATTATCGTTAAAGCCTACGTAGTCTTTTAAAAAAAAAGCTTCGATATCATTGTTGACAATAAAATTACGGACAACTAAGATGTATTTAAATTTTCGTATAACTAGTTTTTGATAGAGAAAAAGGGCGGAAACAATTATTGATATTTTTTCTCTCAAAAAATAGTTATATGAAAATCAAGACGTCTTAAATCTTCGTAATTATATTGTCAACAATGACATCGAAGCACCTTTTTCAAAAGACTACCTAGACTTTTTCAATCATTGAAAAATATAGAATGTGCGAGCGAGAAAGATGCGAAATTTGATAGTCCTGTTAAATAGATTTTTTTTTATAAAAGTAAAGTTGACAACCCTGCGGGAACAACTAGTTCACAAAAACTGCGGAATAGTAGCTTCCTAGCTTCCAATTAAGAGTGTAGTTACGCAACCATTACGTCTTCAGTTGAAGTGTACGTACGATGTTTACGTGCGTACAGCGTTTAGCAATAGCGAAAACGTTTCAATACAAAACATCGAAAGTGTAACGTTGCATTTATATAAGTGTGTAAAAGAGTGCCTTCGACATCGTAACTCCGAAAGAGATAATTATTCCATTGCTCTTCAAACAGAGGGTGGGCGATGTTTGATGCTTTGTTGAATTATTTTACCTGCTTCCCTGTATACATTACAATCAGCCCTCCGGTTGACGCACGACTTATTAGAACTGAGTAAACGTAAGGCCGCTCAGCTGATGCGTCACTTCTCGCCACGTGATCAAAGTTTAAAGCCAAACTTACGCACTAAGTTTCGTCGCACAGCAGCACCTCTAGCTCCATACGAATGCATTCACCGAGTTGAGTCATCGTGTGTTTGTTTATTTATCGTGTGTGTGTGTCGTGGTCGTGCTGTGACAACTTGAAAGGGACTTACTGTCATATCCGGCCGTCCAGGACCACAGCGACACCATGGAGAGCAGCCAGTGATACATGAGGCCTTCGATCTTCCAATAGAGGGGGGCGTACAAGGGTCTCGCGAGGCGCAGCGCCATCATCCACGCCACGTAGGCGGGTATGCAGTATACGTTGTTCGCGACCGCGAATGCCGTGCGCGCCGCGATCCGCAGGTACCGGCTGAAACAGCAGGGGCGCGTCGGTTCATCCTTGCCGCCTCGCCTCGCGCGGACGGGACGGGAGACGGTGGGTCGGGTGGGTTAGGGAGGTTAGGTGACTAGCTGGAGGCGAGGCGGCACCGCACCGCGTTCTCCCTGTCGATAGCTGCCGAGCGCGGGGGCTTTCGTCGGACGCGGACAATGGCGCTGCGCGAGCGATACACCCAATCAAACACACAACGTACATTCGACGATATTTATTAATGGAATCGTTCACCGGTTCACTGTCGGTATATTTCGTTAAGTAGACTGCGAGTACAAATTTAAAAACGCCCGGCGGCGAGCGGCGCAGCGCCCGCCGGCGAGCTCACATGCGATTTCATTTGCGACACACACTTTACACCGAATCGACGTAACATTACACTCGTACGACGCGAGCACACATAGACAGACATACACAATTTTTTTTTAGTTTACGATGCATACTTGTGGCACGACCGCGGCCGGTCGGGTTCGTCGTGTAAAATCAATACAAAGTTCATTATTATATAAAATTAAAAAACGACATCGGACCGCTGAAATTATACAAAAATTACAATATTAAAGACTGTACACTATCTAATATATACAACATTTGCCAGCATAGATATGTGCGGGGGCAGTATATACAGGGCGGTGGGCGCGGGCGGGGCGCTCACACGTTGTAGTCGTGAGCCATGAGCCCGTGGACCTGCTCGAGGCGGAACGCGAGCCGCTGCTTCTGCGAGAACTCGTCCTCCTCGAGGGTCACCATAAGCTGTTCGTTGTACTTCACCGCATACGCATACAGCTCGTTCAACGCGCAATTGGTATTGAACTCCTTCGTGTGGAGCCGCGACTCCTCCGCCAACATGGCGTTCATATCCTGATCGGATATCGCCGGCATCAACTTTATATCCGCGTAGTACCGCTCCACCCATTCCTTGTACACCGGTATGTCTTTAGCGTAAAGAAGCTTGGACGAGGGGGAGTCCTTCCCCAGAATGTGGTCGGACGTCGAGCACGAGTCCATGAAGGTTTGCGCGATGACGGACAAGCAGGAGTCTACTGTGTTCGACTTGTGAACGTCGAAGACGAAGTTGGGATTTTTGATGAGATTTACCCAGAAGCGTAGGGGGAGGGAGTTGCTCTTCCAAGTGTGCACTACTTCGGGATCGGATATCGCGTGTTGCAGCGCCTGATCGTCGAGGAAGTCGAACATGTATTTGATCGCGAGGGGCAACGCAGAGCCGCGATGCGCGGTGCTGAAAATAGTCTCGAATAAATCGTCCACGAACTTCTGCAGCGTGCCCTTGGTGGCGAGAAGACGGGTGAGATATATTTCGGAGACCATCTTGTTCCCGCGCTCGCCCTCCTTGTGCGTGTCGTTGTCGTGATGCCGCACCAGATGCCAGTACTTAAAACCGCCTCCGTGCTCGTATTTGAGAGGACTGGCCGGAGGGCTAGCCGAACCGTATTTACCCCTATTGAGCGTTTCGTAAGTGTGAGATTTGTCGTTCTTCTCCATGCTCGAGAGATTGTACACGGAGCTCTGCTTGGCTACGAGACTGAGACAGGCGCCGTCCGGGACGCGGTAATGGTTGAGGGTGTTGAGCTTGCGCCACTCGCCCTCGCACTTAGTAGTGCTGTCTTCGTCGTACAAAATTAATCGACCGCATGCACCCGTACGCCACTCCAAGTCTAGATCGTCACGACTTGGCCTTTGAGAATATGGCGTCGCACGGTAAAGAGCGTCTAAGCATTTCTCTTTTACTTGGCTAATCGTATCACAGTCGAGAACTTTAACTTGCACGTTCTCTGTGGTAGCCTCTAGGCCGCTTACGAAGATCGTCTGCTGCGATATGGACACGCTGACAGTCATCGCTTTGAAGTCTATCGACTGCCTAATGAGTTTCTCCTCGCTGAGAGAATAACGAGCCTCGGAGGTTATTGCGTCTACGGGTCCTTTATCTACTTGACCTTTCATCGACCTAAACAGGAGATAAAGCGGCTCGCCGGCACATTCGCGAAGGAATTTATATAATAGGAAAGTGAACCAAGCGCTCAACATCTTTTCGGCCACGCTCTCCGTACGACGAAGCAGCAGTTTGGGGTGGCTTTTGCCCTCCATACACTTCTCTATAAGCTCCGCTAGCAACGTCTTCAATACATCTGTGCAATACTCCATCTTACTTTGCAAAGTTACCATAATTAGGGAAGCTACATTAACACGATCGCGCATGGAAAAATATCTATTGCTTTCTAAAGTACGAATAAATAATAATAGGAATGTTTTGTTCATTATAAGCTGCCCAAACATTCTCAGACCCTTCTCTTTCCTAATAAGCTCTGGGCGTTCCCACTGGAGGACGGCGTGCTCGTCTATGTTGGGGAACAGTATTTTCATGGCGTACGAACGATAGTCGAGGAAAGGTATTCCGCCCGTCACGTCTCCCGTCAAATCGGTCATTTCGGTCTGCAGCTCTGCGAATGCTTCCTTACATTCAGCAGCTACCCTTAATTCTAAAATATCCATTTGCTCCTGCATATTCTTCAATACCCTAATATTTTCAGTGGATTTTCTCCTATACATAACTAGAAATACGACAAATACTAACACGAGTATTACTATACTGGCAATAACACCGAATAATACTGGCTTACCGATAGCCCCTTGTAGGCCTGCCTGTGATGAATAAGATAATTTGCCTATCTTATACGTAAGAGCGCGACCGACTTTGACTATCACCTCGGGCGTGTCGACCCCATCGGGCAGCTCGTCGCGAGAGGGGGGCCTGCAGGTCAGCTGATGCCTCGACAGGGACGTCACGTTACAAAGACTCTCCCCAATACGAACTAACACATCCCTTTCCGTGCAGGCTCTGTCTAGATTTTGACCGTTGATTGTCAAATACTCTGACTTGTAATATTTAACGTCCTCGTCGAATTTCTCATAGATAGGGTCCGGGTAAAGCAAGAATGCTTCGCCCGTCTTGGTAGTGAGGTTTTGTACGCTTTGTACATCGTCCATATTGAAACCGTATTCTAATTCTAAAGGCCTATCTGGATCTATATTGAGGCCAGCGCTTTCGATGCCGGGAGATTCGCAAATAAGATGTGTCTGAAAATCGACTCTATGGCAAGGGGCTATGTACGGTCTGTTATCGTGATACACATATATTTGCGGGAACTGAACGGAATGGAAATTTCGCCCCATCACTTTGATGTTTATTCCTCCGGATGGAATGCCTTTGGGTTGTTTGCGTTGTGATGCTGTAGGCGGGCCCGATTCGATGGAAACTACCACGGGATCCTCTATGTATTCGAACTTCTCCCGTTCCAAAGTGCGCATGCCGTTATCGAAACGCATCCGGAGCGTGCCCATTTTCAACTGATACGAGTGGCTCGTCCTACAGACGGCTTCGTCGGGCGATACAGACAAAATAGCGCATGGTAAATCATCGATAAACGCTTGAATGTTACTTCCTGCGTTAAGATACTCGCCAGTGATACGTAATTTTGTGCCACCGGACTGCGGGCCGTACTTGGGTTGAATTGAGCTTATTTTGGGATTTACAAACGCGTAATGTTGTTTTGATTCCCCGCGATAGTCGGCCACGCGGACGACCACGGGACCGTCCCGGGGCACCTCCTCGCCCGGTCCGTCGACCGTGCAAACAATACGCCTTGTTTTCACGTACAACTCTATGATAGGCTGACATTTAATACTAGCTATAGTGACACCGTTGTAGATATCCGATATGTTACGACCTAGATTTATGCCCTCGATGGTAATATTAGTTCCCCCATCCCAAGGGCCTAGCAGCGGCTTGAAAGCGTGAATTTCGGGATTGGGGCAAGTCTGAGTACGATTCAACCAGACGCTCGGGGCACCGCATTGTTCTTGTACTTCGCACCTATCCGAGCCCTGACACCATCCGCATCCAAACTTTTCTTGGAGCGCTAAGCAAATTCCACAATTGTCCGCCATATCGGTACAGCGATAAATAAGAATGTGAGTGTTGTCAGGGTTATCCAAGGGCTTTGAGCCACCCCATATGACGGCGAAAGACGCAGTTATATTCGGCGCACGGGAGGTATACGTAAATTCAACGGCTTCACAGTAAATGGTATCGGCAAGAAGTTGTGCGTTCACATGGGTCACACGACCCTCAATATTGAACTGGCACACGAACCTCGTCTGGACTATGAATTGTCCTATTATGTGGACCTTAACTTTTATAGCTTTCTTTACGCCGGACGGTACTAAAATTTCGTTCGTGCCATCCGACGTCGAGTTTATAGTGGGACAGAAACTGGGACCGGATCGATAACTGGGACCTATTCTACTGACTCCCGTTACAAGTATGTCGTTTCTACAATTCTCGGCAGTGTCGTGGGTGCAGCGGTGACCATCTACGCACCAATCGCAGGGAAACGAGGAGCTAACACACTGGGTACACGAGCTGTAAGTATTACAATCGAAGAAGGTAAAGTTTGTAGCAACGAAATCAGGTCCCTGAGTAGTGCGCACAGATAATTTAGCAGTGAAATGATGCTGACCAGCTGGAATGGGTGGGAGCGTATCCGTACGCGGTGTAGTACAATTAACCCCATAAGGTTTCCTAGTTGCGTTAGTTATAAGAGTACGGTCTAAAGCTGTAAATGCACATAAGAATTGTCCGTTCAGAGTGGGCAAGTTCTCGATGACTAAATCTAAGGTTCTGGCTGTCGTTCGTTGCAATTGATTCGGAGTTACTTGACTGATCGTCGTGCAACGTCCGCTGCGATAAGAGATCCAGTACAAGGGATCCTTAGCCGCTTCCTGACAGTCTGATCGAAGACTGCACTTGTTCTCGAGAGAACACCATCCACAATAAGGGTCTTTGGCTCCGAGGCATGTCAAACACGATTTATATACGCTACACTCCTGAACTTTCACTTTCGACACGTTTCTATCAGTCATTACGTATAAATGCATTAATTGAGTATCAAAGAATAAGTCTTTATTCACTGGCGATCCTTCGTCCACGACTATGTCTCCGTATTCGAAGGCCGACGTGGCGCTCTCTACTACGATCTTCTTGAGGTGGCCGTCGGCGGTGCCGGCGAAGACCACCGTGTAGTCTCCGGTCGCGGTGGCCGCCACGGCGGTCAGCCTCTTCTCGAACACCGCCACCGGCACCGCCTCCACTGGTTGCTCGCCACCCAAGGGAGTGTTCACATCCAGCCCGCAAAAATCTTCACTGATCGACTGCAGTTTAGTTCCGATGCAGGCGTGAGACGGCGAAATGAAATCCAAGCCCCGCGAACCGTTGCCACTGAAGCACGTCTTGATATTCTGCATGAACTTTCTGCGTATAGCCTTTAAGGAGTACACACACAAGGCGGATATGTTCGACGGTGTGTTAGTGTTAATAGACACGCTCTGGCTGAATGCGGCGAACAGGACGTCGTGCTGAGCTGTGATTCCGAGCTCGCCAGCGAGTACGGAACCGGCTTTCCCGACGAACGCCGCCTGGACGAGGTTGTAGCCAAAATTACCGCCGCCCTCACCGGTACAAGACATCGGTATCTCAGTGTACGAGTAATAGTTTTCGTCGTCGTGGCACACGCGTACCAGCTTGCTGTAGTACGTATCAGATCCGACACCTCGCAGCTGAATCGTCAAGAAGTAACTGAATCCTTCAGAGCTGAAGCCGTACACGTAGTTAATAGGATAACGTTCACGGGATAGCGAGTTGACGAACATTCTCGTTCCAGTCGTGACCGCCGTGCGGGCTATCATGAAGAGTCTGTCGTCCTCCAGGGAGCGGCTGCTCACGGTGGGCACTTCAGAGCGATAAGGAGAGTTTCCAGTGAAGGTGACGCCCACGTACATGACCTGGCTCATCGGGGGATTGGGGGGTCCGGGGGCGATGAACGCGACCGTCGACGCGCTGGCGTTGTTGGCCACGACCGGCTCGCGCACCTCGCGCACATCGTGAGAAATGTTATTCAGATTCCGCACCGAGCACAGCCCTTGGAGCACCGAGCCGCACGTGATGAGGCGGCTGGTCGCGTAGTCGATGACGAGCGCCTTGTTCACGTTATCCGTCGGTTTCTTGACGAAGCTGGCCGGGCAGTCGAACGTGCACTGGGCGGAGTCGTTGACGGGGCCGGTGACTATCGCCTGCGCCACTTCCAGGTCGGGGGAGAGCTGGTAGATCCAGTTGACGGCGCCTACGTACACGCGTCCCGTGTTGCGGTCGACGACCAGGTGGTTGAATTGGGACGAGAGCGCGGTTGCCGGGTCGGAGAACGTGCGCACCACGTCCTGCGAGGCGCTTGCGGCGGCGCACGCGGCCCCTAGGGCCAGCAGCACGCGCCACATGACGCGGGCGCATGTGGCCTACCGCCGTCTCCCGCGCAGGCAACCACCCGCCCATCTGGAACGCGACACACCGCTCAGCCACTGCCGCCGACGTTTCGATCCCATCGCACCGCACCGCTACGTCGCCTAACGAACTTTCGACGCCGTCTATTGTCTACGCCTAACTAGCATTCAGTTTGTTTGATTTTTTTGTTGTATTTGTATCACGCGAGGCTCGGAGGGGTCCAGTGCGATCGGAGCGATTTCGCGAGCTGAAGCGGAAACGCGCAGTAGCCCGCCTTCTCCGACGGTACAGTACCAACCCATTTTGTGTTAAGGTAGATTGTGAGCGACTTGAAACCGAAAACGAGGACCGTAGTAACTAGCCGAAGTCCTGGTACGACGGACGGTGCGTCAGAAATGCAAACAGGTGCAGCGAGTTAATGGGCAAGTCGCCTAAACGTCGGAAGTTTTTCATCAACGCGAACAAAAATAGGTTAGTACTCGGAAAGAGCGGACACCGGCGGCCCCGACGCGGTCAGTGCACTGATAGTCACACGCCGACGAAAGCCTCAGCATCATAAGGGGAGTAAAAAAAAATAATACATTTGGCATGCTTTTCGTAACGAGGGAGCGAACGTGGTAGCGCAACGATAAAGAAAAATAAAAAATAGGAAAATCATATTTGGAAACGGAAACAGAAAACATCGACGACATCGAATTCATACTTACAGGATAGCCATGACGGAATTAATCGGACGGGCTTCGATATTTCACTACTTGATCATATGTATATATGGGAGCGCACTTTCATAATGCGGGACCAGCGCTCCGGTCTCTGGGGATCTGGAACAACAAACATTAGGGTTTAAGGCCCGCTGGGGCTCCATCGATCCGCCTTGCTGCACGACACCGTCGATCGTCACCGATCACCAACGACCTATTAACACGCGCGTAACAGCCTAAATCTTCAACCTACTACCATACAATAGTAAAATAAAACCTTGCGATTTAACTTTTACATTTAGTTATCCACTTCACAAATGGTATAAAACATTTGAAACGTTCAAAAGCTACTCTGCGTTCCCTCAAGTAATAAAAAAACGTAAGGCACTCGATGAATTCGATTCGGTAAATCGAATGTCGACATTGTCGACTCAACACTATGCGGCGGCCGCAACCGGTCGCAATGTAAAATGCATTCCTGCCTCCACCCACTCTGCCTAATCTACGGCCTACGCGCGTCGTCCGACTTAAAAACCCATCACATTGTCATTTAAACACAAAAAGACCTAAGAAGGATTGGATTTGAACGCTATCTGTACCTATTCCTTTGACGGCGACCGGAGAAAAGAAAGTCAGCCATTACCGCGCACGCGAGTCGATAAACGGAAGCCATTCCAATAAACGCCACGCATTGCCGACCGAATTGAAACGACTTTTAATACTAAAACTCACCTTTTATAAAGATAATCTCTCGAATGGTACAATCCTTTGGAATCCACGACCAGTTGGTAAAGGAACTACTTGTAACACTTGGTGCACTTCACAATATTCTTTGTATCACTGTTATTTCTAAACAAATCACTTAACACCACAAGATACGAATTATCACTACATATTCTTATATAAAATAACTATAAATTAGCAGAGCCCGATTCAATGAGTAAAATAGCCCGTTTGCACAAGAGTCCACGACAAGAGCATCAGTCTTCGTACATCGCTATGGAATGAAATGAAATGAATCGGTTTCGCTTTTCGAACGAGTCTAGGCGTGACTAGCCCGAGAAAAGCCGAACACACCCGATAACTAAAAACAGTACACAAAGTTGGCGCTTGGAGCAGCACTATATAAAAATGCGTTCATAAATAAATGTGGTATCTCTTGTCTATGATTCTCGACTATTTAAATATTAATAAAGAAATACTGAACTAGCGTGATGCTGTAGTAAAAATTGCGCTGTACAAAATCAATTTTGTTTTCGTTTATACAGAACAGATAGAATAGATAGCGAACCAAAATTACATCATTTTTAAAATACTTTACCTACAATTGACTACACAAGATGGTTTTTTCAATGGCAGCCAAATAACACTGTGATTAATTCATATATATAGATATATTCTATATTTTAAGAAGTTATTTTCATAGACTACAGTAATTTTTTTATATTATTATTTATCTGCATTTTTATGACAATGACAAAGACAACGTTGTGGTTGTAGCAATTGATAATAGCTGACAGACAGCTGTCACAGCTGAAGATTTCAAATTATTTTTGAGCGGATTGTTTTCATTTTCACATCATTTTAAAGAAATTTTCATCCCGCCATGGCTTCATCCATGTTCAAATTATCTTCAGCTTTAATCAACTCGTCCAAAAACCTAAGATGCGTCGTGCGGCTTATGGATAAACGTGAATTTTCGACTACTAATGTCACAGCGGTAAGTTGCATAACCGGTCGCCTTCTATACTTACCGATTATACCATTTATATTGCATGTGAAGATAAGTTAATTGAGATATCATCAAAATGTATGGTGTTATTTCGTGTTCAAGCTTTCCTCTTTCATTAACTGACTTATAACATTTGTTACACATCATTATTGCATTAAATAAACCAAGCGCAGAGGTTAACTTCTTTCGTACCACAGTGCGGTATATAACGCATTTTTAAATTTTAAAATCACATATAATTATGAATTCACGTTTATTAAAGTGTGTTGTACGAGCAAAAGATGTTCCATAGATCCATCCATCGTTCCATCCATCACTTTCCATCCAGCCTTTATTGGTCTGCTACTGGATAAAGGCCTCTTGTAATTGATACCACTCCCGACTGGTCTTAAAAACAAACAAAAAAAACAGTTTATAACATTAGTTTTATTCTCGGTTTTGTTTGTTTGTTGACTTTCATAATTTTTTTTCTGTATCTGTCAACATTACTAGTAAAATACTACAATGACTATAATTTTATATTTGATAAAAGTTACACTGAAATTTTGCAGTTTCGTAGTAGCAATTATGGTATGCATTTGATTTGATAATTTGTTTAAAAAAAGTGATTAAAATATTTACTTGTATTTTTTTTACTGCAATTGACCATTCTGGCTATAATCAGACTGCTTATTGATAGATAAGTTTTGTTTATTAAATAAAAACATAACCGCGGGTGGCAGTCGTATAAGCAAAACCACACTCCATGTCTAATACTCGAGTACAAACATTTATCTGACAAATTAATGTCTGCTGTGGCCGGAGATCAAATCTGGAACCCACAGCTCTCCAGTCAGGCTCACTGGCCTAGTTGTCTCAGAGTTCTCATCGTATTCAGTGGCAAACCCATTGGTCTACCTTTCCTCTACAATAACTTTCGACAACAAGATATTCAATATTTAAAAAACAGCAGTCTGCCTGTAACTTGATAAAACGACTTAATGACTGACAACAAGACTGTGAGAATATGAGCTTTACTAGCTCTTCCTCAATTAGGTCATTATTGCAGTGATTATGCTGTTACGCATTGTTAGCAAGACAATGGAGGATTGAGATTAAATTAGCTTGTTTCACTTAAAGCGGACTTGTTATCATTATATGCAAAGCAGCAAAGATCCTAATGACAAGATTCCAGTCTGCAACACCCCTCAGCAGGAGGCCATTACAAACATACAGCACAGACATTTTATGGCGGCCATACATGTTGGTCAAGCCTCAGCCAACCCGAGCGTAGACAAATTGCATTTGTGTAGAAAAATCATCACTGCTCCGATCTGAGATCACGAGCAAACGTGAGTTATCACAATTGACTTCAATTGCTCTCTACATACGTTGGCGCGCCTTCAGTCGGCCAGCTAGACGAACGAAGACTAGCAATGGCAAGAATAGACGAGGTAGTCTATTTGTCTTGTATACATATACTACACTTGTATAGGTATATACGTTGGTGTTGGCCCTCACTCTACTAAGTTGGCCCAACATGTATTGCCGGCTTTATACAACTACTGTCCCCTTGGAGGAGACGGTGACCCGCTTTTCCACCTGTCAACCATTTCTGTCATCTAGAAGTTATTGTGTATTGTGATTACGTCTACGTGATTACCGGCACGGAGAACTTAGCTCCATCTACACACATCATTTGCTGGTATATTATAATAGCGCAGTGCAACAAATAACAAACATTACGTTATTAGGTACGCTTGCTAAGTTAAAATAAACACGACTTGATAATATTCGCTTATCATGCTCCAGTAAGTGGGTAACCGCCATTCAAGTCACCAGTTCGCGCGGTTTGATTGGAGCGGTCAGGCCATATGATAAATTTAAATAAAAACAACCACATGTCCCACTAGTTCATTCGAATACGTGGAGGGGACGTAGACCGGTTTCCGTCTGTGATTTCTTTGCCATTCGACAAACGACGTGGTTATAGCAACTCGTTTTGCTCGCATTTGAACCTTTAAAATAGCGATCGGCCATTTTAATCACTATTTTCTGTACTTCCACTCGGCGGCAGGCTATAATAGCAAAGATTAAAACTCATTGGTATTGAAAAATATTGCTGGCTGAAAGGACAGTTGCAATTAATACGAAGTTATTAAAAAGTCGACAAGTTGGCGCGACCTGTCAAACTTATTTGTTGTTTGTCGTTGTAGTTGGTGTTTTTTCTATTTGCATTTGTGGTGCCTTACGTTTTGTTTGTTATTTAGTTGTCTGGTTGCTTGTTATAAAGATATCTAATTTAAAATTATATAATGGCGTGTTCAGTGTGTGCGAATCCCGAGAGCAAAAATGTTAAAATGGTAAGTGTTAGTGTAAGTGTAAGTAAGTAAGTAAGTAGTAAGTGTAAAATGTTACGTCATTATGTTGTTGTGTGCAAATCAACTAAATCTATCAGCTGTATTATGTAAATAAATACACTACACTTCTTGTGTTGGAATTGCTTACATTTAATATCTGATAAAAACCGTCGTGAGTTTTAGTTCACGCACGAAACTGTTAACTACTACTACGTAGGTAAAAGAGTAATAAATATTACGTAAAGAACACTAAGAGAATGCTACTAAAGAAGCGACACAACTCCTCGCCACAGTTTCAATACCTCAGCGAATAGGTGGCTAAACAGAGTAAATCAGCCGCGCTACTCATGTTGCTGAATCTCGCTAAACTCTGTTCGTTCGAGTCGACTACGAACACGCTACGAAGGTGTTCCGTGTAAACGCTATATTATTACATTCATGTTGAAAAACGAATCTTTGAAGGCTTGTTACTTCTAAACTAATATCTTTTTTTCTGTTCTGTATAGGAGTATACTTAGATAATG
>DWLO01001234.1:0-15727 GCA_018245335.1 Dalla quadristriga
GTCCAATGTTTGATATGAGTTAAATTCCACGCGTACGAAGTCGCGGGCAACAATTAAAATATATCCTAAAGCAACGTACAATATTCGCCGTGGAAGACTAAAAGAAGTTAATTTTAGTAAGTACCTACTACATTTAAACATTTATAAGTCAATGTAATAATAGCGTGTACCTCTATTTAATACTCCACATAGTTCATGATAAAATAGTTTCCATTAAATGAGAACCTGACCGAAACTATTATAGTGAATTTCTAATAAATACGTGCAGCAATTTCTGTATTCCTGCAATAAGTCTACCTGACGCTGAAAATTACTTCACAGAACCACGGAACTAGAACATAATGTGTATTTTATTAATTTATATTTAATACGAAGCTTTGCCAGCCGCTCCGCCGTCGTTAAATGTTGATTACAATTACAATTTGATATTTTTATATTGCAACGCAGTATTGCCTTTGCTGCAATAGGTAAGACATAATTGAAGTGGTAAACTCCAAAGCGATTGATGCAATACGTCTCGCCATATTATTGCGGAACTATATTTGGTCGATAACATTACAATTATTTTTAATTTCAAACAACGGTTACAGCATTCATAGGCGTTATAGGAACGAGGAGTGAATTTATTGTGGTTTGAGATATATTTCGGTCAGCCACCGTCCGAATACGTAAAATAGGGTGTCTAGTTCAAAGCACTTACGAAATACTTACATACTACTAATAATACTTAATATTACTTAATATATGCTTTAATTTCGCCGCGATGACACATAGCAGATAAGCGGAAAAAATAATTGTGTGGGTCCCAGGCACATCCCATGAAATAACCCTAGCAGAATTTTTAAACTATCGTCTATGTACAAACACGGCTATGTTACAATTTTATAAAAGTAGAGATGTTTGCACTCAGTTCTGAGGTTGACCATTAAACGAGACAGCTACATGCCTACTTCTGCGAGAGAAAGTTGACTAAGTACAAGTTAACTATAATCAAACCAGCCGCGACACAATCGAACAGCTAGGTCAATGCATTGCGCCGGATTGTGACGAACATAATGTTATAGTAGGTGCCTATAATAGTTTATGCATATGTTCAATATTAATATAATAATATTAACATCGACGAAACGAATAGTAAAATGGAGTTGTTTTTTTAAAAATATTACTATAACACTAATGAAGAAACACTTTTTATAGAAGTTCATCCTCGGAGAATGGATGGGATGATATTTCAAATCATTTATATAATTATTGGTACATGTACCTATGTACCTAGACTTAACGAGCGTCACGTTTTTACATCGATACTAAATACATTTTACAAATAATAACATAACAATAACATTAGATAGTTACTACTGAGTAATGATAAAGCTTATAATTTTGCTTAACTTTGGTTATAAAATATTACTTTATAATTTTTGTTTAATTAAGCACTTATATTCACTTGACTTCATTTTGTGTAAATAATTTCTATGCTAATAAACATAATGGATTTGTCACCATTTACAAATTCTTACAATTTCTTTAATGGACACCAAAATTGAATCTCACAGGACGTACGTAAGTGTCAGTGTCACGTTCACGATAACACGTGAATTACTGGTTAATACATTATTCTATGCGCTGTCAATTTATGACACTGTATACCTACTGTACGAATTCGATGTATGGGATGAAATGGTTGTTTAATAAAAGGTGACACTAAACCAAAAGTTGCATTAGTTTTTGTTTCGAAACAAGAAAGGCGTTATTAGTTTGATACCTTTGCCTGGCTGTTTTTGTCTATCCTGCACTCCACCATCATCCACTCTACACAGTAAACGGAAATGCCCGTTTGTAACTACCACAACACAAAGAAGGAGTTAATCTAAATTCAACATTTCAGCAATACCTGGACGAAAAGACAAAATTAATACCAGTTCGTAAAGGCAACAATGGTACAAACTATTTTCGGACACAAAATGTTTCCCCAACGAGAGAGCTTTGAGCTTAAAACTCCATCCATTAAAATTGCACTCGGAATAAAGTTCGCTCTTGAACACGAAAAGCAACACTCGACAACTTATTAAATTAAATTACACATTAAATCTCGCGTTCATTCATGTAGCATAACAATCTCGAATGTACTACTTACTGCTATCAATTTTTTTTCCTTAATTTAACATCATTTATATCAAAATAAAATTAATAATAATAACAAAAATAAATTATCATTTATATTAGTTATTGTTATTATAACTTTATTATTGTTGTTTATCTTTAATTGTATCCGAGGCTTTCTTTGACTAAAATTTGGTATAAGAATTGAGTATCATCAATAACATTGACTGGCGTATTAATTTCATTTTAAGCATGGAATAATTTGTAGACCTTAATTGACGTGTTAATTTGTCTAAGTGGTTTGTGCAATCGTGCTAAGTAACTATAATACAATCATATGTATGGGTATATTACTTGTAATGTGATATATGTTTTTTTTGGTTCAATCCTCAATCTACGAACCTCTGAAGCTCTTTGATGAATTTCCATGTAGGTACCTTTATTGTTTTACTTTTTCAATGCCGCTTTCTGCTAAAAAAATCGTTACTACTTACTATAGAATATTCATAAAGGTGTCATTTAAAATCTAGTAACCTCACCAATCCTTATTTTATATTACCAATAAAAATTAAAATCAAAAATTAAATAGAAATTATACTATTTATATGACACTTAAACATAATCGACTGGTTTTGGAATTTTTGTGTGGCTGTCTGCGTTTAATTTATCGTGAATAGCCTCACAAGCCCCTGAACGGATTTTTATGAAATTTTCAGGGAATGTCCTCTATATTCCCTGTTGTATAGGTATTTTTTGTACCTACTACGGTTCACTATTAACATTATTCTGTTATTCAAAATATCACGTGGGTGAAGTCGCGAGCTCTCTTTTGTATAATTAATTCGTTTCAGATTAAATAAATTAATCATTATCTTCAACCCTTCACCGGCCCACTACTGAAAACTGGTCTCACAATGAGTTGAACGGTTTAGTTTAGGCCTTATGCCTTAGTCATAGATTACTTACCACAGTCCACCACATTGGCCAAATCCGGGTTGGCAGATTTCACATGCCTTTAAGCTCTCAGGAATGCAGGTTCCTCACGATATTTTCCTTAGCCGTTAAATAAATGCACATAACTCAAAAAGACACAGACTAAGACAGACTCAAACTCCAGACCCCTGAGTAGGAGGCCGAAATCTTAAATACTCGGCTATTACTCTATATTTGAATATATTGTATGTATGAATGTACAATTCAATCGTGTCGTATTAAATACTATTAAATGAAATCCTATTAAATGCTATCCTTTGTTGTAGTTTCTGCACTGTCATATTAGTTTTAAAAATATTACCAAAAGACGTTCCGGAATATGGTCATAGTGCCGACCCGTCCATCGGCCCACATAATGACGTCACGTCAAGTCCGACCGGTTCTTGGAAATATTTTGTATTGCAATATTTGCACTTATCGGTGGCACTCAATGGAACGGACCGTGTTGTGACTTCAATTTTATGTCAGACGTGCTAACGTAAGTAAACGACTTTTATTGTACCTAAGTGACGCGTCGAAATACATTCGTTGGACTTAAATTGCATCTTTCTAAACGATGAAGTTGCCTAAACGCCTTAAATTAACAATTTGTCGAAGCTAAACGTATGTATAAAAGCTCTGGCTCACGACTCCACCCGCGTTTTTCCATACAAATGGTTTATTCAGCGTTTGCCGAGATTGCTTTCAGGCGGCAGGATTTTTACCCTTAAGGGAAAAAGTAGGTACCTCGTATCTAAAACACTAAAAATCATTTTTATCGTTTTAATCTCAAAAATTACTGATCGCCCATACAAACTTCTTTCACCTAATCTACCACCTTAGCGGTGTTTTTTCTGAAAGCATTGAATGAAGTCGTCCTTTACTTGTTCACAAATATCGGAAAACCCACGTTCGTGACTTAAGCATTCCAAATGAAGGAGTCTCATACAACTTTTCAACCCTAATTTCCGTTCTGTGCTGACTTCGGAACTGACGTCTTCTACCTATAAACAACCAACTAGCCTCTCAGTTTTAGAGGTCAAGTAGTTTTCAGGATTTCGTGTTTAATGAGAATAAGTGACCTTTCGCTTCCATTTTTATAGATAAATAATATTTATACTTGTTCGTTAATATGATTTTTCAGTCCAATACGAAAGTCTGCTTGTTCGTTGGCTATTAATCCTAAAAAAAATAGTGTCATTGCAAATCATTGCATAGTAGGAATTAATATCGCAGATCTACGTAGTACCTATAAGTTTAAGTAGAAGTGTTCGTGGCCGCGCGGCGAGTGTCAATCGTAATTGATTGAGAATATTAAGCCGATTCCGGCCCGCAATTGGATGGGTGACCGCTAGTGGCAAAGTTTTCTTGAGCGTTTCCGTGCTTGGGATGGCACGCTAAGCCGTCGTTCCGGTTGTTATCATTAGATCACAGTCGGTAACCCTTTTTGGAGGGCTTCGGGCGGCTTAATAACTTCGATACTCAGGTTAGCTACTAACACCTCCACCAACCCGCATTGGAGCAGCGTGGTGGAGTACGTTCTAGGCCTCCTCCATATCGACCGAAATATTAGTAATCGTTCAGTTAGAAATCGTTAGTATTTGTCCAATTCGAAGCCATACACACACCCTTCCGACTGGAACACAACGGTTGCCTAACAATAATTTTACTGCCCTGATGGTGGTACCGCCCCAGGCCAATCGTATACAGGTTCTACCATTGTGGTTTCCGTTAATAACGTATAAATCTTTCACTTATTCATTTAATTCATTCCTTTACTGTACACAAGTTTAAATATACACTTTCGATAACGAGAGCTGGTACAGAAGCGAGCTTATCTCTCGAAGAGATCTCTTCCAGCCAACCCATAAAACATTAGTTAGGAGAGTTATTAAACGTGTACATTAATTATAAATTTGGAATTTAGCTGTAATATTTACTAAAGTGATTTCTTTGAGTTTGAAGCGTTATCATTTGACACTACGTACTTACTTATAAAAACAAAATCAGCGCAAGCGTCTAGCTAGAGGGCAGCAGAAACAGACATTAATTGTCCTTGATTATAGAAATGTTCCCAAAAACCATTTTTGCACGTTCAACGAGTTATTCAAGGTTACAGTTTTTTCTCCGCGGGTCTACAAACGCCAAGCGCTGTGGCCGGCAGTTGATATCATTGGCGTTTCACATGGCCTTTCCATCGAAAACAAAACTAAAAAGTGTTTTTGGACCTGTTGTGCATTCGATAGCTTTTTTCATGACGTGCATGAGCTACCGTGTATTACATATACGTACGTAAGTACTTGACAATATATTTGTTCGTTTGCTTGTCAAATAAAGCTACTAATTTATTTATATACATATTATATACTTCTACTAATATAGATAAGTAATAATATCAATCCAAAGGTGTGTTGGTTTGTCTTATGGCTTGTTCTTACTTCACGCTGCAGTGGCGCAACAGAGCGACGGGATTTTAGCACAGAGACAGACTATGAGTCGGAGAGTGATTTCAATTCCACTAAATTGCCTTCATTTTTATAGAATTATAAACCTAATTTTTGAACATATGTTTCTTGACTATACAATTTTAAGTATCACAAAAAAGAAAACACAATTACTTGAAATTATCTCTAGAAAAAACTATTATGAAAAAATGACTAATTATTTTTTTATTTCTGTGGCTCTACTATATTTTTACGAATGAGTTCACGGAATTATTTTAAAAACACAATAAATCATAATTTCTGAAATGTACAAAATCTTTTCCTCAATCCGTCAAATAGTTTTGAGAATAAAAATGAAAATGATTTTTGGCGTACCGGTACATTGATTGATTGATTGATTATTCTCGAGCGCGCGCTCGGTAGAGCCAGCTCACCATTTACGTATATGAAAGTCATTTGACAACTCCATATTCCTCCGTGTTTGGTTCGTGATCCGTCCGCTTCATTTTCAAGTAAGGATCGATGTATATCGTCTTAAACACAACATTTTTCTAAATCAAATATCTATTCCAAGTGAATTGCCACCATTAGACATGGCTATACAAAATAGCGAAAACCCGTTACACAGCATCACTTTATCGAGGCGATACTTTCTTTTAGTCATGGATTTAGTTACCGACACACTTCTTGACTAATAATCAAAAGTTATTAATCCAATTCAGTTTACCTAGATACCCACTTTGACGTCTTTTTCCCATTGGTAGTGGGGACGACTCTCCTTGTTTAATAATAATAATAAACGATATTGTTGGAAATAAGAGATATTTTGCTTATCTATCAGGGATTTTTGGAAAAAAGAAAATGGTAATAAGCGTACAAAGTTCAGTACCTACCTCTCTCGTATCTACGAGTATCTATCCAGCAAGGTGAACATGACTACAAAAATCAAACGAGTTCCAAGGAAAGCAGTCAATTGAAAACGGGTCGCTTTTCACCGGCTTCCCAAAATTAGCAGGAAACTACTTAACTAGTAAACACTGGTTAATCGAATGAAGTAGTTTTCTAATTTTGTTGTTTGATTTTGTACCGTATTTAAATTGTAAAAAGGAATAAGTAGTATTAAATAATTTTAAAGTTAATTTCATTTAACATCTAAATATCCAACATTTTGATTAGTTAAAATTAGATCACAGAACTGTGTGATGCTTTGCGTGTGCCGGTGGCGCCGTGGGAGCGGTGGTATGGCAGTCTCAAGCAGCACATTATGATTGTCACATTACCTAGCAATGTGCTGCGTAGGTGGCGACCAGTACATTCGCAACGATAATAGTCCATTATATAAACAAGGATCCGTATAAATCTCGGATCCGTTATGGTATGAACAACTTATGATATCGAAACAAAATGTATCTCGGCCCGACGACCGTGGTAAGTGAGCGAAGGTCGACCACTCGTCGGAGCGGCCGTTTTCCGCGACATGTGTTCGACAAGGCGACCCCAACATAATTCGACACCACTGCGGGGAGTCGGATCACAATTCAAACCCTAACGAAACTGACGAAATCAATGAAGTTACTAAAATATGTAATGTGCTATTATTATGAATACATTTAATACATTTTGTTCTATATCACGGTTAGCGCGAAAATCTTTTTAGTATGTAGTTACACATATAGAAGGACTTTCAGGCTACCGGAGATTTTTGAACTTTCAATCAAGAGGACAATGAGTCAGAGCGAACGTAGCGGAAATAACAGATAAAAAATGTTTACTAAATATTCACAAACCTAAAATTATGCGACTGTGTGTCCGCCGGCTTTAAAACGGAATCAATTTAAAATTCACCTATATTTTAAATTTCCACGTGCATATTTTACCCGCAATTCAGAACACTATCTATAAATAACTGTAGGTTTCGCCATTCCCTTTAATTAATTTACGTAACCGACGCTGCGGGACGTTACATCAAATTTTACAAACACCGATAAATACATCCACAGTTTTAAGATAAAACAGCACCTGTGCATAATTTTTGTGTATTAGCGTTGAGCTCAATGGAAATAGAATACATGTAATAGCTGTAGGAGTACATCCGGAACTAGCTGTGGCCCCACGACTTCGCCCGTATCGAAATTGTGTTTAAGGTGATAACGCTGTTTTTGGTATGTTTTCTATTTCCTTCATTTTTATTATATTATGAACCTAATTTTGCCCATATATGTTTCTTGACTATGTGATCTAAGTATCCCAAGGAAGAAAACACGATTACTTTAAGTTTTTTCGAGAAAATAATATTTTCAAAATAGCCATCTCACCATTTACGTACATGAAATATTTGCATCAATATCATTTTAAAGGTCCATAGTCCTTCGTGATGTCCGTGATCCGCTGCTTCATTTTCAAGTTTTATTTTTTGTGATACGTAGACACGTCATATTTATAGTCATGAAACATTAGGTTCTATCCTACATATGAAGGAAAATTAGAGGAATTGGACACAAACTAAACACCATTGTATCACCTTAAATTAAAGAACCAAATATTACTTACTTCTCTAACGATGAAATTATTTGTTTTGTTGTTAAAGTATGAAAAAATGCAAACAGTTTTAATTAATTTCAACTCGTACTTAAAAGCAATTGATATGACTTAAATACCAACTTATTGTATAGGGTATTGGAGACTTTTGTGTGGATAAAATTAGGTTTTTATTAACACGCGACTTAAGAAATTTTATAGCGCGATTTTTACCACCTTGGGTTACGGACAAACAGAATTTTCTTAAGAATCCTTACCTGTGTGAAAATTATATATAAATCATTAGTTATGTCTCTTTCTATCACTGAATGAATTTTAACAATCGGGTCAGTGTTTCGAAAGATTTCGCCCTACATACTTAAATACAAGTACATACACGCTTTATCTCTTTGTAATACTTGTATAGACTAAGCACATGGCAGTGTGTCAGTCAAATTTGAAAAAGAACTGGACCAATCACGGCATTGTAAATATTTATTTACACTAACCATTTCGAGCAACTTTCACAAAGGCGGATAGACTCGGACATCAGAGCTTCAACAACAGCCTTCTTCCGGGTGCAGAACTTATTTTATTATAAATCAATTCGGATAGTAACATTGAAAATATACTGAAATTTAACTCTTCTTCATAACTGGCTCGTTGGTCTAGTGGTATGATTCTCGCTTTGGGTGTGAGAGGTCCCGAGTTCAAATCCCGGACGAGCCCAACCCATTTTTGCGTTTTAAATTTCATGTTTAATTTCATGCACAAGCACGAGGAATTTCTGTTTTAATAAGATACGAAAAGTATACAGCCTGTATTATTGCTGTTTTATTTATTGAGTGAGTCTCTTATAAGAATCATATTGTGGGAAGCAATACCATACGATACGGCGTACTAAAGAAAACGGTGGATTTTTGTAATTATCTGTAATGTTTATATATTATCACCCATCCACTTGCCGGCCGGAACCGGTGCGGCTTAACATTCTTAATCAATTAGGATTGACACTCGCCGCCGACCACGAGCGCTTCAATAATTTGTCTACAATGTTATAATTAAGAGCAAGACAAGACCGATCGCCACCGTAGCGAGCTCGACGGAGCTATGACGTTATTACGGGCGACGACGTTGAAATCTTTAGCTCAGCGTGTAATACAATTTCTAAGATCTAATAATTTCGTCGAATCGTAAGAATCTTTCGTATCTGGCTTTTTTCCCTTTTTGCTTCCTCTGTTTCGTCATCATCATCACGTATTATGAAATGCTGATTTCATCTAAATTTTCCTTACGTTCTGTTTTTGTGCACCATACTTTATTTCAAAGCTGTATTCTTTCATTCCTCACCAAGTGGTTGTCTGGAAGAAATCGCTCCTAACCGACAAGACCCCTTGTCCCTTACAATTTAACTATTATTTGTACGAGTATATGCTATTGCAATTTTTCATGGTGTACAATAATGAGTGAAATAATTATAATAATTTCGGTACCTAGGAAAATACTTGGAATTGTATGATTGTTTGAGATTTATGTTTTGATTAGATTTCTGTCATTATTGGAATTGTAATATACATGTAATAAAATGGACTGTATAGCAGCTTCTGTCAATCTTAGCTGATTAAAGTTAAAAAGCGTTGTATTGTCAACTGTAAGTAGTTATATCATACAAAATGTTGTTACCCAGGAACTAAAATTATTATGTGGACTTATGTAACACTAGACTTCACCAGTGGCTTCGAGAATTATTCGAGAATACAGGTCTGGAAAAAACTTATTTTACGGAGGTGTAACTGTGGGCAAAAACTAGCAAAAACATAATATTATGTATGAAAATGTGAATCACTGTACGTGATGCCGACATGAAACGTTTAAACTGCAATTGTAAATGAGTTTGAACCGCGTAATAAGATTAATTAAAAGCGAACGCTACTTGACTTTGGGTTGGGTGATCGCGAATTACGTAAAAAATGTTATTTCTGTACCTTCTATTTGGTAAAACTCTTCATCTAAGTGATGTTGTACGTAATCTGCATATAGGGCTAGTGAGTAGGTATGTTCGACTGGATTGAGTTACACATCAAATGCCATTAAACGTGAGTTTTTAACTTAGAGGCCACCACAGGCTGCTAATTGTAAAGTAACATTTTAATGCTAACATTTTCTATCAGCTTCATCATCATCAACTTTCAAAGCCTATTGCCCTTTTCCGGGGATCCTTATATTTTCACACCATTTCATCAAAGTCCGTTTATTAGATGCTTTTGTGTGGTTGAATAACAAGCACACTCACTATTAAACTTTTACATTTATAATATTAGTAGGTTAATTAATTAACGCTTCCACTCTTAATTATCCTACTGTAAAGTAAATTATTAGCACTTCCAATCTTTCACCCCCGCATAACTCCCAACAAACGACACAACACCTTTTTTCTAACCTTTACTGTCCCACTGCTGGACAAAGGCCTCCCACGATCCCGTCCATATGTCCATATGTCCACATGACCGCTGCCTGCCACCTTCCTGGAAGGCATCGAGGTCGAGGCAAATTTTTTTCTGGCCCACCCGAAAGCTCGTACCCATAACTAAGGAACATAAACATTTTGTTTATGGCTAATCTACGTCTATCCCTGGCATGGATCGAATCCGGGCAACACAGAGATTCAGCGAATCACTGGCAACGCGTCGAAGTTAAGGATTTGAAATCAGATGGTGACTTTCTACCTCTACAATCTTAGCGGTTGAATTAAGCACACTAAGTAAACGAAAATTAGGCGGCAAAGACGTTTTAAGCATAATTTTCTTATAAAGTTATGGAGTTTCAGGTAGACCTAAGCTCAAAATAAATCTTTTATATCATGGTTAAATTCTACATGGTCAGTTTTCTAACATCAAAATACCGATCGCAACCGCACTTTTTGTTGATCGAGACAAGTGGCTTTAAGCGGATTTACGCTTACTATTCGCACTTAACTAACGAGAACCTTAATTAAATAAGAAAGTTAATTTAAACTCAAGAGAGCTGAAAGCTTCCTGCAAGTAAAGCTGAGCTGATCAACTAATTTTAAACAGTAACGAAGGCGCTGGTCAGTTTGAATCTTCCTACTTACTTACATAATAACTAACTTTGACGTAAACATCATCGTAACATAATTTACTAGGATTTTGTAAAATAGTGTGTACGAGTGATTGTTAATTAAAGTCGGCATTATATTAAAAAGGTTCTCAAAACCCACTTAATTAAGAAGATAAACGGTTTTCTTTTAAATGATATCGCCGCAGCAATAAAGTCACCGTTTGTGCACTATAAATTATATTGTGTTGTATTGAAAACTAGACTAATTTGAAACGAGTCTAAAATGAAAGGGTATTTACATATTACCTCTTTCGCAGCAGGGTTACAGGTTACATTCAAAAGGTTAATAAATAAATATTTCATCTCGCATGTCAAAAAGTTTGATCATGACATGTTTACGTACGTATACAATACAATACAAATATTCTTTATTGTACACCACATAAAGTTTACAGATTACAAGAAGAACACTATAAGTGGCGGCCACAGTGCGGTCTTATCGCTAATTAGAGATTTCTTCCAGACAACCTTTGGATAGATAACATAGTATAAGAGACATTGATAAGAGAGAGTATAAGAGATATTGATGTATAGGATAATTATGTACATCTAATACAATATATAGGTATATATAATATATATGTATATATATACCTACTATAATTTGTGAAGAAATAATTTGAGAAATAATTGAATAGTACGAGTAGAAAGAGCAAATGTATTAAGAATAGCAAGTTAAATCGAATTAATATAATTATTTTCTAGAAGGTTTCGGAAGAAAAATATTGTGTTAGCTTTACAAATCGATATATACCAAACAACCTCTTGCCAACCAGTGTCCTCTTTGACCAAACATAACTCAGATCCTACAACCGCCAAACCAGGTGGTAGTACCTGGTGTTTCGCCCAGGGAAATACCACCGCTACACCCATTTCTGAAGATTTTTTTGCACGTTGGTTTTTGTTCGGATTCAGTAAGTATAGTTTTGCTGTTACGTATCACCGATTCGTGCTGTTATTTTCTTGTCACACTTACTTAGATGTTCAAACAACTCTGTCTATAAATAAGTGGTACGACTTACGACTTTCCAATTGCGTACGCTTTACGTGGGCCGGTTAAGTATGTCTTTTTACCGCGGATGGGTTGACCACACTTTATCCTATCAGTTTAGCTTTGCTATTTAGCCATGGAGAGTGCAACGCTCGGAATTTCACTTCGCGACCGAATTCGCAATGATGAAATCCTTAGACGAACAAAAGTTACCGACATAGCTCGCAGAGTTAGCAAGCTGAAGTGGCAATGGGCAGGCCACGACGTTTGAAGGACTGATAACCGATGGGGAAGAAAGGTCCTCGAATGGAGACCACGACTTGGATAAAGGAGCCCTCCGACATGGTGGATTGACAACCTAAAGAAAACAGCGGTAAGCCGCTGGATTCAGAGAGCACAGGACCGGTCAGAGTGGTGTCGATTGAGGGAGGCCTATGTACAGCAGTAGACCTCTAAAGGCTGATGGATGGAATGGTCACTAGCACCTTTTTTTCTTGCAGTGAGCATCGAATGATTGCTCTTATCTTGGCCGCCTCGTAGGGCGCAGTGGTGGCATCATTAATTTGTCCTCTAATCGGTCGGCTATGTGAATATTGTGTGGCTAGCCTATTCAAGGACCTGTAACATGACACTGCGCCAGGAATAACCACATTTCCATGTTCAGCAAGGTCCACTTTCGCGTCAGATTGCAGCACAGAGGAAGGGACGGGATATATTATTGTTAGTAAGTATAAAGTACTTGTCTATCACTCTTATCTTCTTTGTGTGTCGTGTTCTGTCTATCCAGATAATGTTCGTAATTGTTGTATTGTCTTGTCTTATATTGTCTTGTGTTGTGTGTGGCGTGAAATAAACCTATGTTCTTTCTTTCTTACTTTCTTATTTCGCAGTTTATTACCTATTTTGTAAGAATACATAATGATACTCTTATAAACTCTACAATGAATCTAATATTTAATCTAACATCTATATGGTAGAATGAATTTAAAGTATGAGTTATTATCTCGCGGTAATATAGGACTCTAGAATCTGTGACATTTATGACAGCGTCAGAATTCCCGACACTGTAGCGATGTGCGACTTTGTGTGTGAGGATTTCGGACCGCGATGAGCAATTCTTTGCAGAAAACGGTAGGGGAATATTTGCACTATAATACCATCCTATTTATTAGCAGTCACCCTCCAGACCTCATGGTCGGTCACTGTCTCACATGCGTGCCAGTCTCATCCCAGTTTGACATTTACGACGGCGTCAGAATCTGTACGCGTCCCGGTCTAGTGGTAAAAGGCTGATAAATTGGGAATTTGGTTCTGATAAGGATCACGCTCGCCTATGAATACATAAGTGACGTAACAAGTGACAAAGTAACCGTGAACCGAACCCGTGACACACATCACGACAGTCAGGATCACCAGCAACGCGACACTGTCGTTTAAAAATACACTACGAAAAACTGTATGGATACTCTGACATTAACTACTTTTGCGTATCAGGGACATCCAATTTTAACAAGCTTATTTAAATCTATATAATTACAAATGAAATACTGTACGTTGGTAGCGCGTCACTTGAGAACGGCTGCACCTAGTTGACAATTTTTTCAATGATTCGAATAAGGTTTTTAGGAAAAGAAAAATTGGACACGTTGCCCCGAATAATGGAAAATTCGGGAAAAATTGTAAGTACCTTTTTCTATAGGATTTTTGTATAAACTCAAAACCATCACGCTGGAGAACGTCGCTCGGGTCAGGTAGTAATTAATAAACTTAATAATAGTCATTCAGTTAAAGCCACTCATTAAAAATCAGAACCACTTTTATTCAAAACGTTTTGCTACGTCTTGATATTACTTACGTTCGTAATACTATTTGTAGTTCATAAGACTTTTTGATCTGGAATTATATTCTGCCAGCATTTTCGCCTGAAGAAACATCAAAATCGACTCTCATATTCGTGCTATTTGAGGCATCTTCCACGGAACTTCAAACTATTATATGAAACTTACTGAAAGACGTAATGCTACCTGACTTATATTTCTTTCAAAAGAGAATTATATGAGAAACTTGTGGTTTCATTCATTATTATTATTATTTGTGCGAGAGGCGGACTATATAGGTAGTTATTATAGTTATATTATTATAGTCAGATACAACGTACTTTAAAAAGTAGGTACGAGTATAGTTTATGTGTACGTATAAAACGAACACCTAAGTTCGTTGCATTAGTGTGAATACAGCTGCATATCATTGAACGGCATAAAAATCGGAATAGACAAAATTTTTTTTTTACTGGAACATCTACAAATAAAATTGTGCTAATACGGCTAGATCCAGGTTAGAGAAACAAGTGGAAAGGCTCTAATTAATGAGTCCGCGATAATAGCCGAGTGGCTAAGACTTCGGCCCTCTACTCACGAGGTCCGGGGGTCAAATCCCAGGTACGCACCTGCACCACGCACATCTGACTTTTCGCATTTATGTGCGTTTGGAGCATCAAATATTACTGGCTCTAACGGTGCAAGAAAACATCGTGAAGAAACCTGCATGCCTGAGAGTTCTCCATAATATTCACAAAGGTGTGTGAAGTTCACCAAACTGCAGTTGCCCAGTGATGGTTGTGGTGATGAATGAATACGCTCTGATTAAAGAGGGGAGATTGGACCCTCAGTCGTATACGTTATCGAAATTTGGCGATTCCTCTTATCTGTTCACTGTTCAGTGCGAACGAAAAGATGAACTATTTTTGTTTTTTGGAAATTCGATACGCTGCTATGCCGTCGATATTAAGTTTACATTCGGCGGCGAACGTTATGTAGGCACGTACACGCACGTATGTATGTACTCATACATTTTGTCTGAACTAAAATTCAAAAAGTGAAATAACTGTTTTATGTACATTGTACGTAGGTCGTTTATAAAAATCGTGATACTATCTACAATAAGTTACTGCAACGGCGCGGCACCGGCCAATCTCGAGCACATTGCAACACTGCCACAACAAAAGACAATTATCGAAGAAATCGTGTTTCGTGCAACTTCGATTTTTTGTGAAAGTGTGATACGCACAAATTTATTATAAAAACCAGCATAATATTTATGAATTGTTTATAAAGTAGGGATGTTACGAATGTCATATTTTAGACATTTGCGAATGCGGATGTTTGAAAAGCGAATGTGCGATTACATATAATTACAGATGACTAAAGTGACGCTTTTAATAATTCATTCGGCTTTTCATTCGGTGTTGCGATGGTATCAATATTTTTCGTTGATTAACTAATGACATCCCAAGTCTTAGCAATGTTTATAAGTGAAAAAAGTTAGGGAATACTTAACATCCGAAACATTTGTTAGTAAAATAGGTACTAATATACTGATGAACGAATTTTTTAAAGTAAGGCGTTGTATTGTTTTCGTGCACTATTACCAATACGCTCTAGTTTAGCTGTTATACCCTTCATTCCATCCTTCTCGCTCAAGATTAACGAAGAGCCAAGTGGGATTCTCTCCACAACCTCAATAAGGAGGGGCACGTCAATTAGTGGCAATTGTCTCGCTCGAT
>DWLO01001235.1:0-15724 GCA_018245335.1 Dalla quadristriga
GAAACGGGCGTCAACTTACGAAAACATACGAAGATTTCGTTCAACAAGTGGGCTAGGCGTTCGATGCAAAACATCGTTACGAAACCAGATACTCTATTTGCGTGCCGAGTTGAATTTCGTACTTTGTAGCTAGCTCGTCATGCGCCTGAATTGTAATGTAAGCCGAAAATTGATTATTTTTCGAATAGGTTCGAAGCTTTTGTTACAAGGTAAGGGTGGAAGTTAGGAGCAAACGTTCATCGCTGTAGCGTGGCGCGTGTTGTAAGAACCTGTTAACGGTTCTCTTTGTAAGGTCACAACACAACCCCTTTAACTATTTCTCCCCAGTTTGTCTGGGGCAGTTTTTGTGTCCATTGGACAGGTGTCGGCGTTACGACAGTATTTAACTGCAGACGAATCTGGAAGTGTATTGCAGAATTTTTATTTAAAGGTAATAATAATTTATTATACGTTAATATTATAGGCATATTCTGTTATATCCATTAAAATAAGAACAAAAATCGGTCGGCATTTTTTATCGACACAAATAGGCACAATTATTATATTTATTTATCAGTTAACATTGATCTTTGATAGTAAATGATAAGACACCAAACGTTTAAATTGTATTCATCAAATTCATAAATTTTCTTTTTTTTAAATTGTAACAAATTAAAGTCACAATAATTGAATTTATTTGACAGCCAACATTATGTATCCTGCCTGAGTATCCTGCTAGCTTAGCAAAGTAACATTGCCGCAGCTGCCTAAAACCGGCCAGCGTGTACCAGGGACACATGGTGAATACGGCTATATCTATATTTAGTGGCGTGTCCATTTGAAGCACTATCGATTTGCGTCCGCGGTCCGGCCGGAGCGATGACCCCTTGGCAGCCGATTCGCTAATTTATTAATTATTTAAAACTCACAAGCCTACGCTATTCTACGAGCCTGGTACTGCAGTGTGGCCTGCAGCGAAATCCATTTTTGCGGACAAGCAATATGAGTTAACAGTAATGCTGCAGTGACACGTGTACTTGGACCGTGTTACCGCAGCTTGAGGCATGTAGGTACAATAGACAAGTAATACGATAGTAAAACGTAATCGACAGTACAATCAATTTAAAGCAATATCTTCCAGGAGGTATTTCTTTGAAATCGAAACAACGTCATCAGATATAATTATACAACTTAAATCATCGGATACCACCTTTACGAGAAGCATTGAAGCTTGTGGAGGTTGGCATGTTTATTTTATGACCCTATGACTAAAATTGTGTTTTTATTGTTTCAGGACAACCTGACCCCGGAACCGGCGGACATGAATGACGACGATACCTTTTCTAGTAAGCATTATATCAATTAGTCATGATAACGACGAATAAACGGTTAATAATATATATATATTTGTACCACATAAAAATAGAAAATTGAGAATCGACCAGGATTTGGCGGGAATTTTTTAAATTGAAAATATCTTTTCACTCTATAATATGTCAAAGCCACTATATCCAAAAGTACTTTTTGTATACAGCCACTTGCATCAAATCAATATTTGGTATTTTATGTACGCAAAATAAAAAAAAAAAACAAAGTTCGTTTTGCCTGCCATAAAATACGCAACATAATTGGCTTGGAGTTTATTAGATAAAAATAAAATTGTTTTGCTGTTCCAAATTTAAACTTAAATTTGAAATTGATTGGCGAATGTGATCTGGTGCAGGTCAGGCCCTCGCGAAAGACGCTGAGAAGTTGAAAATGATGTTGCTGGCATGGAATTACCACAGCCAGACGCAAGGTAAACTCAATGATTATAATATTAGGTTGATGCAAAACTCTTCAGACGAAATTCTACGATGTCTATGTCATCGGCATGAACGTTTAATAGGTTCTCAAGTTGCCCCTAAGGTATATCTGTTCATAAGCTTTACAGGTCGTATAAAATCATTAATCAAATTTATGAAAACATGCCAAAGGCATTCGATGAGTTGTTTTTAGTTTTGAAGTTTACCACCATTCGCCAGTAGCAAGAGCCTTCTTTTGAATAAATATTACCACCACTTCGTAAGTGTCTATAGAAGAAAAGAAGCGGCGCAGGAAACACATTACAAACTGTTTGCAATAGTTCCTATCTCTGTGATGCCTATGAAGTTTGCGTTTAATATTATTTGTTGTCATCAAAATATCATCAATGCCATATTGCGCTTGGAATGAACAATGGGAGAAATAATAAAATTGAAATATTATAGTGGTCATCTGAGAACGATGTTTTGTGAAGCAAGTAATGCAAAGCACTCGCAACTTGATAGAAGAATATCAAGAATTACGATATTTCGGGCTCGCCAGGTTGTTATCACTCGATAAGATTGGAGCTGACTGGTAGAGAACAGGCATTAAGTCCGCTCTTTGTAAAACCTAAATTTAGGCACACAATAATGAATAAATAATAATAATAGATAGATAGATTAATTTATTGATGACTGTTTACATAGACAAGGTGTTACAATTACGAGTATATAGCATTTGTTGAGCTGTTTCGCAAACCTTTCGATAGATCAAAACATTTCACATTAAGGTCAATAAAATAACGTGTGCAGACATTTATATATTTGTTGTCAATTCCCATTTCGATGTGAAAGTTAAGTGTGCATCAAGCTAATACTTTACCATTTGTGTTCCTGTGTGTCGTGTGACTCGTGTGTGCATTTTGTTTGAAACCCTTTACTATAAATGTAATGAGAATGTAATTTACAACTAAATACAATTACATCCAAATATATCCAAATGTCGTTCCCGAGGCTCCACTGAAAATCAGTAGATAATGCTGAGTGGATGCCTCTTTGGGACAGAGGATGCTGCATGACATACGCCTTTACATTTACGCCTATAAAAAAGAAATTAAGTTATGTTAAAATACTTAGCAATATCTGTATATTGTGTGCTGCATGTATCTTTGTTCCCAATAAAAATATATTTTATTCTATTCTAAATGACGAGTAACAGTCACTTAACAGACGTGAAGCAGAATAATTACTATGGGATCGCCATTACAATTACTTCCTTACTTAGAACTATCGGCGTAATCTAAATTAATGGACTTCTTAACTATTGTGTGTCAGTTTATGGTTTTGGACTCCGTAGTAGGAACATAGTGTGGATATTCGCGTATAAGTCGTTTTACAAGCTTTCATCTCCGATTCAACCCTCAGGGGTGATGGATTTTGGATACACTAGTCCTATCTCCTTTTCCTGCGTCCAGGTTATATCTACACCAAATTTCATGAGAATATCAAGAGTTTCTGTGTGATTGACTAGCAACATATACTCGTATATGTCCATGCTTCCATCCATCCTCACAAACTTATATTTGCCTGTTCCCGCCCGTGTGGCCCGAAACGTCATTAGATTATTTTATTCTATAACTTTATCTCTAATTTTCATTTCCTGCTTGATTTAAATGTATCCGTTTATCCGTTTTTCACTCCCTCGTTAATTTCTCAACAGCTCTTACTGCTGTTTACAGTTCTTTTTCCTCTTATTGTCTGGGTTCCCTGAAAGAAATCTCTTTGAAACGATAAGTCTGCCCTTTGCGTTGTACTCGTCAACTTATTTCTTGAAGTTCTTTCGTTCGTTCTTTCGAAGTTGTGGCAGAAGTTCGGAGCGGCCAGTGAATACAAATCTAAGCGTATTGCAGATATGTTTCAGAAAGTCTATCTTCCATCACATTTCGCATCTATCTTGCTTGCACATTCCAACACATTCAAAGATTGTAAAAGTCTAGGTGGACTTTTGAAAAGTGTGATTCATTCTAATTGTTGAGAGTAAAATTACGGGCATTTCGGACATATTTTCAATTTCGTATACCAAGTTTTTGATCGACATAAAGGGCGAAAACAATTCGTACCTTTTCTCGCCATTTTTCCCTATCAAAAATTTGCTATATAGAATATAAAATATGTCTAAAAAGTCCGTAATTGATAATGATAATGTATCACATCTTTCAAAAGTCTACCTAGACTTTTACAATCTTTGAATGTGTTGGAATGTGCGAGCAACATAGATGTGAAACGGGATAGCCTTCTTGACTGTTCTTTAATTAAAACCGGGACCGTATGCCTAACGTGCCCTCGAAGCACGAAATAGCTAATACTGCCGTAAGCAGGTCACCTTTATGAATATTGGCGTGCACCAAGTTTACTTGATTGCTTAGTCGCTTACGACTCATGCTTCAGAGCTTCAACTCTGCCTATGCCCACTGACGGCCTTGGGTTCCTCCTCAGAATGAGAAAGGTTAAGGCCACAATCCACCCGCCTGCCATTCGATTTCTAGTTGGCAAACTTCACACACCTTTAAAACATTAGTTATGTAACATAAACATGCCTTCGCACAACGTATATTTTCCATATTTGGTTTAATTGTAACGCGCACGTTGAGTCGCCGCCTGCCATCCAACAACGTCATTTACATTTTATCTCCTCATAAAACTTCCACAAAAAATATAACCTCGTTGAAATTTTCAAACGTTCTTCGGCACATTTCAACGGTCTCGCATAATTTCCACCGCAGAACCGTTCGTCAGCTATTTTTACTGCCTGCGAAGCCTTATCGAGAGCAGCGTAGGTACCAGGGGCGCAGACGTAAGCAGAACGTTCAGATAGAGGAGACATGGCGAAAAATACGAATTTCTATCACCGATTTGCATGATTTTTCCCGATGCTAACTGCAAGCCATCTGCGATTTACATAACTAAACCGTAACCTCTTTCTTCTTTCTATTAAACCGCAAGTAAATTACTCGCATTCGTATTTTGGGCTTAATGTCTCAAAATATCGTTGCATTGCCTTACCAAGATAAGATAACTCAATTAAAAATATGTCTTTGTAGTTGGCTGTTACATAAATTGGTCACTGATACACACATTGATTTTTGAGACAATGACGGAGACCAACTCTCATTTAGCCATTACTGAATAGTTATTATTCCGCATTCAATTTGTTTGTTTTTATGCTTTTATAACGAACTAAGCATACTTAATATTTATTCTCGCTTGGGGGTTGGCGCTGACGTTTGGAAAGGTGCAATGAAAACGTCACCTTACGTTACGTTACTACCCCAACAATGTTGCTTGAGTTACTTCAATGTTGTGGTCGGTGGGAACAAAAAGGTCAATTATGTAATCGTAATTATAATAATTGACCTTTTTTATATATAATTATTGACCTATTTATATAATTACGATTATATAATTGACCTTTTTGTCCCGTAGATATCCCGTAGTGGAAATAACACAAAACATTATCCACTATTGTATTATTATGTAGCACAAACATGTCTGCCTCTGTCACGGTGTGTTAATCTTTAATTATGTGTCTACTCTATTCTAGTCCTTATCTATGGGCATAGTTCCGAGGCACCTCAAATTATTTATAGGCAAGGCTGGTTTGGGTTGACATTTAGAGGCAGATGCACTGGTCCCCAGCTATCGTCTGCACCTAATTAATTTCTGCCGCCTTGGTAACTGACTATGAATACTAAATGTATTTAAGGCGAAAATTATGGATTGGGGACAAGATTAAACGATTAAAACCCCACATTTTTATTGCAATACCAAAACTAGCTTATTGAGTCGAACTGTCCATCGAAAGAGAAAAATCTAGACTTATTAAAAAACAAAATATTTTACCGTGTGGTGACAGCAGAACAGACCAATTGTCACCTCTTTTTCCCGCGGGTGTCGTACGAGGCGACTAAGGGAAACTAACGGAGAACAGCAGAAGCTACTGCCAGCAACTGCCATCTACTGCGGTCACCAACCCTGTCCAGCGTGCTGATTATTGGCAAATCCTCCTATCTTTGGGACAGGCCGTTAGTTCAGCAGTGGACTATTTATAGGCGATTAGGTTTTAACGCAGGTGAAGCTTCGAAAACCAGCCGTATAAACCAATATTAAATGGACTGTAATTTAGCTTTTGAAGACTATTGAGGAGGCTATTTAGTCGAGGGAGTTAGTTTGACGGCGAGAACCGCTTGCGCTATCTCAACCCTTTTGGCGTTGCCTAGTGTACTCCACGGATACTGCAGTCTTTACTTTTCATCGCAGCGACTCATCTCCGCTTTTGTGAGTGGCGCTAGTCTGGCTTATCAAACGGACTTTTCTGTTTGATCCCATGCAGGGGATAAAATACTTTAAGGCGTAGGTTCGAGCGCTTTTAATCGGTCTCTGATCGGCTCGATTTTTTTTATGTGTATATGATAGCAAACTAGCATGCAGCTCCTCCCATCCGCTGCCGCCTATGACAACTGTGACAGACCTCGAATAGGACCGTAAATATTACTGGGGAGAGTCCAGTTGTATGAGATGTTAATAGGAATGTAAGTTGGACAGTATTTGATAGAATAAGGACTATGGGAGAAAGGACTGTTCGTGACTGTAAGTCATGTAAGTCGGTGTTAGTGATAGTCCGGTGAGTAGTGGTTAGTACTGTTCGAAGCTGGAGACAGATGCGTTGCTATCCTTGAGGACTAAGGTGGTCGCCGCTTGTATAAGTGCAACCGGCATCCACACCTTTCCAACCAAAACACAAACGTCCGATTATCTCGTTACTGCATGGGATTGGGACTTTTTTTACTAATTAAGTTTTTTTTCGAATGGATTTTTATGTTGGCCCTACTGGCCTTTATAGCGTCGCTGATAAAACGCGTTTATCAGTTTCGCTTCCGTCTCGCTCACACATTCAAACATTTTCAACGATTGTAAAAGTCTAAGTTTACTTTGTAAAAATGTTCTTCATTAACTTTATCTTTATATGTAAAACAAAGTCGAATATCGTCTTAGTTACTCCATTTATAAATCAGGAACGTCTGAACCGATTTTCATGAATTTTGATTGGTTGGAATAATCTCCGCCCGAAATAGCAGACATTAAAACATTGACATAGACGTCTATATATGTATATAAAGGAGGCCTGTTTTTTTGTAAAGAAATACCCGAAATGTTACATCGTACGCGAGGAAAATGGACGTGTAAGCAGACGGACCAACTGTTCAGAGGGCTATGACGCTATGTCACGCATGGAACTCAAATTTATTTCCGTTACCTCCACCTGAACCCTGTTCTCCTGGTACTTGCAGGCCGCAACGGTGACATGACGGAGGGCGCGGACAGCATGGCGGACCTGTGGGCGTCCTACCACAGCGCCCTGGGGCTCGGGAGCAAGCCTCCCAAGCCCCCCACCCCCCTTGCTACCGGACACTCGGTGAGTTTTAAGGTTGAGCAGCGTTTCACTATTTTATTACAATTTTTGTTACGAATCGACAAAATATGATTTGTGTTGAAGAACTGACTTTTAGCAAATAATAATAAATATTACTACGTACCTACTAACCTCCCCACACCAGTTTCAATACCTCAGGATATGTTTGTATGGAGTGGCACAGGCCTGCTTGGAGCTTCTCAACGGAAATACAAGTCCGATTCGGTTGCCAAAAGCTCGATTAAGTGTCTTGCGACCGTTAAGACGCAATACGCGTCACGCGAACGCATGGCCGATGCTTTAACGGTGAAGTAACCCTTGATGAAAAATCGTTAAGTTCTAAGCCAGGGAAGGACTGATTAGCACATATGTCCTCTCAGAGTGAGAACATTCAGTTATGTAGGTTTCCTTAAGATGTTTTTCGTCATCATGCCCTCAAGAGCATTTTCAAAAGCGCACGTACCTGAAGACATAGGTGCGCGGGCCTAGGTGTCAAAATACCGAGATAAATAGGCCAAAATCTTAGCCACTTATTGGACCCACCTTATTTTTGATTCCCACATTGCAAAGATCCGGTTCGCATCCACAGAGCCCGATCCATGTGGGGTCCGTGACGCCGGGCATGGAGGCGGCATCGGCGCACGACGAGACCTCGTCGTCGGACCGCACCAAGGATGACGACGACGGCGGCGCCTCCGACGACGACTCCGACGACCGCGTCGACCCACACCACCACGATCCGGAGCGGCTAAAGGCTTTTAATGTGAGTTTTTATGGGAGACAGACAATACCAAATATTGTTTAAAAGGGTCATTTAACAGTCCGTTTACTGTCCCTTAAGGTTTCAATGAAACACAGAGCTGCGTCCTCGCTGTTACAGTGATCTGTTGTTGGCCGGATTCTAGCTTGGGATAGTGATGCAGTACGTACCTCTTAGGATAGTTTTAGTTAGCAGCAGGTAAATACATTAACCCTCGCGCGGAACGTTGGTGGTGCTGTTGGCTATTGGGGTGGCTATGTATAGTGCAGTGTCCTCATAAAACCAACCTTCACCAGCAAACAGTTCAGACTTACTCAGTGCATTTCCAAAGTGAATGAACTAGTAAACACATTGAAACCTTATTCCAGATGTTCGTCCGGCTATTCGTGGACGAGAACCTCGACAGGATAGTTCCTATTTCGAAGCAGCCGAAGGAGAAGATCCAAGCCATCATCGACTCCTGCACGCGACAGTTCCCGGAGTTTGCCGAGCGCGCCCGCAAGAGAATCCGGACCTATCTGAAGAGTTGCCGGAGGAACAAGAAGGTCCGCGGAGAAGGACCTACTACTGGAAACGGCGGGAGTACGCCGTCCGGCAACGCCTGGGACACTGCGGTGAGGGTCTCTGACGTCTGATGCATTTCGATTGCCTAGTACTTATACTGTCGCCGTTATAATGATCAGTCTTATGCTACTTTCACACATCTTTACCGGAATAATTGTATGCTATACGTTTTAGAGGAACATTAAATAATTTATTGCATTGTAAAATGTTGATAACTGTAACAAAACCGGTCTAGTGGTTGTAGATATCAAAATCGATCCAGAAGATAAATGTCGGCCTTGAAATACTTTACACCTCAACTTGGCTATTTGAACATTGTATCCCATTTAACTATTTGAACATTATATTGACGAACATAATGGAAACCAGGCGAATTTTCGGTCTCTGAATTCTATCTGAGAAAATATAAACTTATTGCCCAGGTCATGTAGGCGAGCTCTCTGCCCTTCGGTCTGATGAATATCAACTAATCATCAAGGTTAAACAGGTTCGACCAACTCCCGCGCACCTGACGTCAGTGCAAGCTGAGCACATCCTGGCGCAAGCGTGCGAGAATGAGAGCCTCAACGCCAAACGCATGCGCCTCGGCCTGGACCCGGTCAGCCAGCCAATGCCAACAGTGCCCATTCCCATGGTAAGACTAAATGTTCCATATGTGTACGCTTATGCTTTGTGAAATAACCCTATGCCTGCCTTCAATACTCCCGAGGATTGAGAAACAGGAGATTCAAGTCGTATATCTGTGCACAAAACTTTGGTAAGTTGAATTTTATGTTACCAATTTATCAGTCTGTCTAGATTGTCTACATTTCTCTGCTATGTTCCGTTTAACAATCCTACGAAGATGAGAGGTTGTTTAGTTCAGAAATTGCTGCCTAAAGGTGAGTGGAACTGTCGTCCAGATTATTTGGCCTATTCCAACTATCCTTACCAAGCACGTTCTTCTGTAGTTCTCTTAGTCCCAAATGAAGGCACAGGGTCAAGCGATAAAAATTAATCTATCGGTCTTTTGTTAAATCATCGTCAAAAATTAAACACCCTTAAATCCGTAAGAGCTTGAAACACACCAAAGTAAATGCGTAAAATAGGTATATGGGCCCAAAATATCCTTTATTCCGTAAGAGACTGTCAAAACGTGTGCGTAAATCTGGTCTTTCGGTACCCTGGCCCAAAATATCCTTTCGCCCAGCAGCACCTGTCCTCGTTGCAAGCGGAGTGCATCCTGGCGCAAGCCTGCGAAAACGAGAGCCTCAACGTGAAGCGCATGCAACTAGGCCTGGACCCCGTCGGCCAGCCCATGCCATCTGTGTCCTCGCCCAGGGTAAGTAAAGCTGGCAAAACTTGTATTGCTTGGAGACTTTGTAGTTTAAAATGACGCTGTAACCTTGATAGAGACTGGGCTGACCAGGGTTGGTCTTCATCTTCTTGAAGAGGTAGCGGTTATAAGCTGATACACAGGTTTGCTGGTCTTGGAGACGTTATGTGTGTTTCATCGATAATTCCATCGATACAAAAAACTTATTCCGTGGAAGGTAACTGATATACAACTTATGAGTACTATGTCATGTCATGACCATGAGTAAAGCATAACCACTGATGATTATATTCCTGTGAACTTGTTGCACATTTAGCACACAATCAGCTAAGTCACTGCTTAGAACGTAGCATCCTTCAGTAAGTGACCTGAAAGTGGTGGATCCTCGAACGATGAATACCATCGCCCACTGATTAGTCTTCTGACAGATTACATTGTTCAATCATCTGTGAACTTTTCATATCTGAGTTTTCATAAAAACTAGTAGGTGCGTCAAAAATAACGGTTGATCTACCTACCTACCTAAAATGGAGGTACCTGAAGGTATCTAAAATCAACCATATCAATAGTTAACTACGTGCTATTCACCCGAATACCACCACCACCCATTTCTGGAATTAAGAATTTTGGTTGAAAGTGTTTCGTTACTTAAACGAAAGACGTCAATCTCAGTCAAGACGTCTTCATCTACGGGTTACAGGGTCATTATTATATTGTTTCGAAGGAATTCGAAAAAACTCCTGGCAAAGTGTCTGTCTTACACTGCATCCATTTTGAATATTGTCTGTATCAAACAAATGCCGTACAAACGCCCTCCTCTTCCAGGCCATAGACACAACAGCGAATTCAGCCGTCGCCTCGTCATTCCTGAGCCTGTACTCGGGTGCTATCAGCAGCCCGTCCACCGCAACCAGCGCAACGCCCTCGCACAGCAAGGCCGCCGCCGACACCACGCGGCCATCTACCAGCCCTACGATGGATAATCCGCTGCTCAACAATAATAGCTTGAAGCTCGACAACGCCAACGGGAATGCCGGCAGCAAGATTGCTAGGTGAGCTCTATTTTAATGTAATATGATCCATTGGACAACTCAATTCCGCGACCCTAACCCTGATTGACTTGGTATGTTTTCAAACTCGCTGCAATGAAATCAGTAGCTAATCCTATGGCAATCCCTAATGTCTCGATAGACAATACCTACCAAAGTCATCAGCTTTGTAAGCTGAAATACAGGCTGGGAGAAGAAACTTACATAACATTTTTCAACTTTTGTTACAGTATGACTTTGGTATGATATTGAACAGACACGAGACAGCAAATCGTGCGCCAATATCACCCCACTGCCATCTGCTTATTGGAATTAGAGGTACCTCCTATTGTATCGACACGGTTGGCATTGTTTGTGTATTGTTTCAGCCCCGCGTCCTCGCCGGCGCCGCTGTTCCGACCGTCGTTCCCGACCACGTTCGGCACTCCACAGACGTTTGGACGACAGAAGTAAGTCGTGAACCACATTAGTTTGCTACAGCCCAATGATGTTTCATAATATAATTCATTCATTCTCGATGCTGGGACTTGCCTATAAAGATTTCATATAAAGATTCATCAACAACCTATATATGCCACTGATGAACTAAAGGCCTCTCCCAAGTATAGGAGGACTTGTCCATACTTAAAACGCTGGGCAGGCGGGTTGGTGATCGCAGGAGATAGTAGTTGCTGCACAGAGGATGCTGCTAAAAGACAGATTACATGTAGGCTTCTCATTGAATGCAATACGGAATCTTTTCTTTTTATTAAACATAGACACGAAAATTCTTTGTTACTACATACTGCAATTTCACATAAAATGTTTCACTTAGCAGTTCCAGCTCAAATACAGCTTCAGCGCTTTCCAGCAGCGCGCTTCTCTCTTCGCTCTCATCCCTGCCTCAAACCGGTGAGTTCAACTACCCACATAATCTTCCTTTAAACTACCCCCACAATATTTTTCCTTAGTATCTAGGCCGCACGAAAAGTTAAGTTTTAAGTTTATGAGTTTGTGTCATTCCCAGGTGTGGGCGTGAACGCGGCTATGGCTGCGTACCAGAGCGCTCTGCTGTCCGCTATGGCTGCGCACACGCATACCTTTCCCAATCTTAGCGGTAAGTGATACCTAGATACTGGAAGAGCCTGTATATGGCAATGGACTGTATAGTCGATAAAAAGTGTTATAGATTGTTAACACAAGACTGCTTTCTCCCTATAGCCATAAGCAAAGTTGTAGCGTTCCACGTTTATAAATATTAAGAAAGTTTAATTTCGGAATTTCAGCACCAACCGACCTGTCGCTCAAGACTTCAAGCGCGTCCTCAATGCACCCAACATCCTCGGTGGCATCGCTCGCCACCACCTCGGCCGTGCCCGCCAAGGCACAGTTGCTGTCCCAGAAGCTCTCCGGGGCCGAGGTGGGCGCCGTCCGGCAGCTCATCACGGGCTACCGTGAGTCGGCGGCTTTTCTCCTCCGCTCCGCCGACGAGCTAGAGGCCCTACTCCTGAACCAACCCTAGGACACACCTAAACCGTTCTCGGAATTCTTTGGATTTAAGTTCGGCTATTTCTGAACGCATCCGAGTGCGACGCAACACTTTTTTTATCTGTGGTGATGAAATATGACGTTTATTGGATTGTTTGTTTTGTCTGTGACGGATCGGTGACTTTTTTAACTTTGGTGGCATGGTGGCTATTGTGAATGGGATTGTAAATAGCTCTCTAAAATGTTTGAAATTTATCGGTGTAGAAATTTAGGTGCGATGAAAATTCTACTTTAATGTCTTTTGAATACGATGAAGTAAATTAAAATGTCGTCCCGGTGAAATAACAGAATTATAAGTCTTTCTTGTGTCTGTGAAAGTATAAGTTATACGCTTAAGTGTAGATCATTTTATCTTAATGTGATTTCTGATGTGTAAAACTGCGTGTACTTATTTCATTGTATCGGTCGAAAATATGAAGATTAACCATAAGTTAGATTTTTTTTTTATTTCACATAAAATTTTTAAAGGCTTATTCTCAGAGTATTTGAAAGTTTCGTTTTGGAAATTGTTTCGTATGTGTCATAATAACAAATCCTCATTTTAAAGTTTTTATCATAGAATAACTTCTGTGAATGTTCTTTGAAGATGGTTTATTAATAATGTGGTACTTATGATAAAAATTATGTTTATTTCAGTGATGCTTCAAATTTGATAAATTGTTAGCTGGAACAATGCATTATTAAATCATAAAATATTGTTTCTCGCTGTTGATATAAAGTATAATGTATAAATTGCGGTTTATTGTGTAACATCGTCCTATTTGTGACCTGAAACAGGTCTTTAAAATAAGAAAAATATTTCAAACTTCTTTTTTCAAAGACTTAAGTTGATAAAATGTATAGATTAAGGATACTGCTTTTTAAATATCTGTCACTTGCTACACTTTTACGTGAACTAAAGTAAAATTCATCTCAATTTTTGAACATCCTACTTGTATTTTTAAGGATGTAGTTACACGAGTTTTAGGCCAGATATAAGTCGTAGGCATTCGTACAAAGTTGCCATAGTTATAAAGTGTTGCCATGAAAACTCGTTTGGAGAGTACAAAATTATTTTGTGTATATTTAGGATAAGAAAATAATCAGGGGAGATTATAGCGTTAGTTTAAAATTCAATTTCTTGCCCTGTGCGTCTGATTAGTGATGGACTCTAAAAATGGCGACTAAGTGTTCTCAAAATTAGAGAGCATTTTCCGTATGTGGTAAACTACAACAGAGTCTAGGTATAGGTTTTATGGCGTTTTAGGTGTAATGAGCACGAATTTATTTGTTGTTTTGTAATTTAATAGTGCTCTAGTTGTATTTATGAACGAATAATATATTTCTAATATATCGATTATTTTGACAGATTTAAACAATCTGCTATCGTCTCGTAATTGGCTCCATCCAAAATGTATTTATTTATTTTAATGACTTGCTTTATGGCAACATCGTCCAACGGTTCTGTTTTTTTCCATAACTAATGGGTAAAATAATTTCGGTGTTGCCATATTTTCTTTTAAATTTGGAATATTTGACATGACACGCCACTTCAAGGGATAAATTTGACTGAATTACGCGAGTGTATTTGCGCGATGGGTTAGCAAGTAGAAATGTTCCTATGGCGAGTTAGACAAGGATTTTTTGGGCCATCTTGGGATGTGTCATTTTTGACAAATCGCGTAGTCCGCTTTTTGCTGAAAAGCCTTTCATTAGACTAAACCTACTATAAATACTTACAAAACTTTGAGATACAATCAAAATTTATAATAAAAGCTACATTTAATTGAGTAATACTTCAAGTACGCATACATCCTCACGTCCCTTGTTTCACAACTGGGGCAAATTCACCGAGAGACTTTGATCTCTCCGAATATCAATCCGGATAGTGAGGGATACCGAGAGACCCGTAGACCCCACGCTTTTCGCCTGTCGACAAACGGGGGTCCTCCAACGCTACCGCACTGATGACAGGCGAAAAACTTTGGGCCTACATGCGGATAGGGCGGACAGTGCGGAAGCGTAGGAAGACCCCTTTCATGTCCATTACAGGTCATGTCTTTCCGCTCGTCGGCGACCTTGTCACCTTGTCGCTGAATTCAGTTCGCGCCAATCCGCTCGCGTAACCGTCAGATTTGTCCCTACGCTACGCTTGTTGCGAAGGTGCAGTAGGCAGCCCTGCGCTTCTCATCGGAAAGCACTACACAAGCACTCCCAGGCAGGGTTCGCGTCAGGCAGGCGACCAGTCATAAAAATTGCTTTTCCACTATGTAAAAATATATATTATGCCGAATGTTAGGAGGGGAACGGGCAGGAAGTAAATGACTGTTTGCTTTGCTCAGTACAATGTTATATTTACTATATTGTGTGTATGTCTATTTGTTACCATAGCGTTATGGCCACGTACTGTAGGTAGGAGTAACCGCTTCTGTACAAAGTAAGGTTCCACGTTTAAAATGTTTGGTTTGAAAAGTGAATCCAGGCCTAATTTTTTGTTAAGAAAAAACATTTGGAATAATTAATTATACCTCGTAATGTTAATCGTTGTTACGTTACTATACATAATTTGTTGTGACATTTAGTTTTGTTTAGTGTTTGGCCAGTTTTAGTCGAGTTTGTCCATAGTGTAATAATAATAAATACTTCCGTTATGTAACACGTTTTAAATCGATACTTAATAATAATTCCAGTAACTAAACGCTTATTAAGTTGCTAATTACTTTTATATCTTCAAGGTTTTTGGGTAATGTTGCGATGCAGTGCGGTGACTGACGAATGACGAACCACATACATGCTACATCGAATCTATGGTTAAAATGAAAAAAAGAAAATCTGTTGGATTTTCTATTTTTCTTTTTGGCTACGTCACTTCAAAAGAAAAAACGATTAAATAGGTCCCGGGTTCGATCCCCGGCCGGGGCAGACATTTTTTCGGCAGATAAGTGTTTGTACTCGGGTCATGGGCGTTAAATTCTGCTGTTTTCTGTGTCTACCGCGTGCAACAAGGAATCCTAGTGCGGGGTGTGATGTTCAAGCGTGTTTATGTTTGTCAAAATATAAAAACCTTCACAAGGTTATCTGGAAGAAATCGCTGTTTAGCGATAAGACCGCTATTTTTATCCTCTAGTTTGTATATATTTTCCTTTTGTTGTACAATAAAGATCTATCTATCTTAAATTTGTCACTATTTTGTCACTATTCGTAATTTTATACCAAAAATATATCGCACGGTTAATGATATACAGACCTAATAAGACATAGGCTCGAATTGAGTTACGCATACTCACAGGCTTCTGT
>DWLO01001236.1:0-15722 GCA_018245335.1 Dalla quadristriga
CAGGCTTTGTTTTAGATGTGCCTACGAGTACTCTGCAATACTTCACTTACAGTCAGTCACTGAAAAATCCTTGATTTGAATATTGGGTTGTCGTTGATTAAGTACATTCTTAAGCGCTCTATTTTACAGATCTGGTTTGCTTGAGCATTTCAGCAGTAGGCACTTTATGCTGCCGATAAAAGGCACGTTTTATTATCAAACCCGGACACGTATTCTTGCGCTACATGCATATTGATACGAAAAGTTGGCAATGGATTGGAATGCTGCAATCAATTGTAACACCCAAAAAGGTTTTAAAATTGCTACAAAACAAAGTCGGCATTTAACATATTAATTGTTGTGAAGTCGTATTGACGATGCGTCGATTGTTTCGAGGGAAAAAACTTTTGAATACTGCATGATGAGTGCACGGCACAATGACCGCGCGTGAGAGTTGTACGCTGGCTATTGTGCCATCAATTTATAATGTATTACACAGACGTACGCTCTATTTACTCGGTCGGTAACAATAGAAACTAATAATGATCATTTTTATTAATTACGCATCGCATGTTGAAGCGGACGGTTCGCCTTGCATGCACTTAATAGAAGTAATAAGTACAGTATAATGATCGTCACATTTGGCCGATCGAGCGAGACGGAAACGAAACGAACGCGAACGGTGTTAAAAATAAGTGGTTTTGTTTAAATCCAATGATTGTCTAGCTAGATAGAGGATTCGACATTCAAAAATGCAACCAACAATAATACTTACCAATATTACATTTCCACTACATCGGGTCATTTGAAATGTGTATCAATGTATGTGTCGTCGTACATGATCATACATTTTACATACATCGGCGCGGATCTAATGCCGTTCAAAATTCAATTTTGTTAATTTTATTTCGACTGCTCCGTCTGCACATTGAAATAGCCAAAGTTTAAATCTACGAGTCAAAGAGAGAACTACTCCGTATTGTCACTCAACAACGATGAAAGCGACGTGAAACTTTAAATTTGACTTGCGAGTGTTTTGAACTTGTAGAATTTCAAACAATACATCCTTCAAGGGGTTGTAATAGGGCTTTTAGTGTAGGAAAAGCCAATTAACGCAGGGAACGTCCGGTAAAGGATATTGGCGGTGATACATTTGATGCAGAACAGAAAGGTTCGGTTAATATTCAAGATGCGCGCGGCCGGGACAAGCAGGCTCCACAACACAAAATGGCTGCCGCAGGCGCGCGGGCGAGCCGTGGCCGCCTGGAATCCACGCGCTCGCTCGAACCCTCATCAATTATGCATGAATGCGGCTGAACGCCAATGTTTACTCTCCATGAGACAACAATTTATTGCGTCGTGCGGTTTATGACATTCGATCGTCGACCGGTCCCGCACTCGGCTGGGCGGTGACGGAATCATTACGCGAACAGAACACCGCTGACACTGTCGACTTTAATGAATTAGCAGATTTAATTATTATAAATTGATTCAATCTCAATCATAATATAAGGCGTGCGATTTGTACAAACAATCCCGGCTCGCAACTCAAGGTAATGGTGGAGGCGTGGAAATGTTACGCACACAATTTAGAACGTTAAGTGCCTATTAACTAGATTACCTCCTGCCATTTGTATTTAATGACTTCGGAGTAGAATAGACTAATCAAACAGCATTAATAAAGTTCGTAGATACTAAAATCAAGGGCGCACAAATGTACCTAGTACGTCGTTATCCAACGCTTCAACTGAGCCCCACTGAGTTGTTTCTCACATCTGCTGAAAATTTGTAAATAGCATTCATAATATTAAATTGCTTTCAAACTATGTAGGTGTCTTTATTGTTTACTATCAAATATTCAGAATCCGCTTGTCTGTAAAATAATACTATGATTCACTAAGATTGCATCAGAATATCTAGCTAGAGGCTTATGAATTATTTATTTTATTACGATCGCAATCGAGTTATATGCGTGCACATGTCTCTGCCTACAGCTGTGTAAGCTATCGATAACGTTCACCGACTACTGCGAAGTTAGTAACCTTTCGAAGCGAACGAAGAATTTTATTGTGATCGTAAACTCTCCCACGTAACGTAACGTGCACACAGGAAGTCGGCACCTATACTTCATAGTGCCGCTAAACCTTACGTTTATATACGTTCTACGTCTACATACCTCGTTGCCCCATTTCATAGTTGTGTACTCAGCTTTATATTGTATGTTTTAATAGAATCGATAACAACCATTGTAAATACTACCACAGAGTACAAACCTAAATTAACAGACTGCGACCTAGTACCAACTCTATTGTTAATTGTTGTGGTTTTTAATTGTAGGATACTGCGAATATATGTTTTTTTCTTTTACTTTACTTTACGATAGGCCATCGTAGGTTTTCGGTCGAGATTTGTTGAGTATAAGTTGTTGATCAGTAGCTAAGTAATAAGCAATCAATTGTAATTGACTTTAAATTACGCTTTCAAATACAGGTTCGACTTGTTTATTTGTCAATCGCTATTGGGTACACATGTTCAGTCCTCCTTGAGGTGAAACAGAACGGTAAAATTTAACGGTCGAAACGAAAATCGTTTAGATAATACGTGTGTGAAATGCGATAATGGGCGTATTATCAGCTGCCGCAACCAGGTTATCGACTGGCGTGTTGGCAATTCTTATCTACGAATCAACAAGGCGTTGTGCGCGCTTGTGTGGATATCTCACGTATCTGCGTATAAAACACATTGTTCTCAAAACGCCTATTTTTAGAACACGTGGATTTTACGGGCTACCGTCATTTCCAGTTTGTTGCGACCCGGGTCACGTGAGGAACATTTTTATTTATTTATAAAACTTTATTACACCAATTAAAACGATAATGGTTAAAATATGGACTTAATACCAAAAGTATTCTCTAACAGTCAACCTTTGAGCTAAGCAGAATGCGGAAGCGGTTTTAAATATTTAAAAGAAAACTATACTAAAACGGATATAATTCGTGATTGAACATAAAACTAATTTAATGATAATAATATAAATGTATACCAGAGATTAATAAGTATCATAATATAAATAAAGTAGGTTATATATAAAAAAAATTGCACCAGGCATCTGAATTTCCATGGTATTGTCGGAGAAAATGAGCAGTGACTGTTGTTTTAAAGGTACGTCTCGTTCAATCCTTTCTTAAGTCATCCGGGAGTATTAATGAGCGTTTTTGTCTACGATATTAAAGAGTTCGTTATCGCCTCGATGAGAACCAGGGGTATTAATTGCGTTCGGAACAAAACATATTAAATACTCATTACATAAAGCTGAGTCACATGCGTGCCCATTAGCTCGCAGATCCAGCCGATGCGATATACGATATTTGTGGTTAAAGTCGGGTTTTTTCACCGCATCGTACGTGTAAATTGCTAAACATTAGCTATTCGCGTGTTACCGCTAACACGATTAGCGCAAGGCCAGTACAGATAGGTGCGCGACCTCTTTGCTTGTTTTTGCAAACTTTAAAAACGGGTTTATAGTAATATAATTATGAACACAAATTATGTCGGATAGTGCTCAAAATTTTTACAGCTTAACACCGACAACCAGTTTTAAATTTCACCGAATTGAATTACACTTGGCATGTGCCCGTGTAATATACTCGTATATACACCTACTTGCCTGGTTAGCCTAGAGAAACACAAATGTTAAAACAAATAATAATAATAATACACTTTATTGTACACCATCGATAGAAAAAACCATACGCGTTACGAAACAAAAAAAACATACGATCAACGAACGAACGAAGAAAAGGCGGTCGCTAAGAAGCGATTTCTTCCAGACAAACTAAGGGTATGGATTAAAGTAATCAGATGTAGATGGCGGAGACGCGGTGTACTCTATATGCTTCATACAGAATTGTATAATACTGTATATGATTACAGAAATTATATATAAATGATAATGCAACAGATGTATGGAATTATAATGTGGGGGGGGGAGGTTACCTGCTGTTTGCGTTGGTACCCGCTCGCCCGCATGAGACCTCGATAACAGCACCGGGCGTTTACTTTACACACTATCGCTGCCGTAAAAAATCCAATTAGTTTATACTTGTTCACCGCTCATTGCGAACACGCGAAATGAAAGTCACCGTGATGGCGCGGCAAAGGCTTAATCATCTTTTACTTTTGAATGTTTGTTATTAATATAAAGCTTTTAAATACCACGTCGCGTTATCTCAACTCGTTTGTCGCGTTGAAGGATACAAAATGCATGTGCAAATAGACACTGAGTTAAGAACACGTTTTTGATAACCATTTAGTTTATTGGATGGTTACTATGCTATGTTTTTGTCGAATACAAACATCATTATTCATTTATGCACGCGAATATGAATAATAATTTACGAAAGTCTATAGTTTTTATGTACGTAGACTTTGTGACGCAACGCATATTCAATTTTCATGACGCGGTATAAAATTAACAAGTAATTTTGTTTCGCGGTGAACAGCTAATCTTGTTGAAATGTGTTTATGTTTTAGTAATATGTTTCTGGTGAAGTAGGCGTGTTTGAACATAATTTACCTAATTTAGTTAATTTGCTGTCAGTAATTTAGTCAGGTATCCGGTTGTGGTGTGTAATTGTAACTGATTGACAAAATTGAGAAACCTCGGGTCCAGTTAGAATTTAAATTTTTTACTCATCCAAAATTTAAGACTGCTTTCGTGCTTCGAAGATCGTAGGGCACGTCAGTCAGTCGTTAAGCCTTGACGGATGACTCATTACTTCCGACACTCGAGTTGTCCACATGTCTACTGACTCACTCTTGTGCAGAGTGGGCAACGTACCAGGCCTTCTATTTTGTTACCCGACTGCGTAAGGAGGGTTATTGTTATGAGATGAGACATGTGCCCTGCAGGTGGTCTAGCGTGGCGCAGTACGCGTAAGGAGTGTTATTTTTATGAGGGCAGGACACGGGACATTCGGCCAGCAGCGGGCCGCTAATGGGTTGGTGCCAATTCGATCAGACGAAGCCTGAAACAAAGCACGTGCTTTGAGAAATTAAGAAAATAAAACCGAACAGAGGTGGAATGGATTGTCGCGGAATAGTTGGCAGCTCGCCAAATTGTTAGCGCGTTGTTAAACGGCCCAGTATGTTGGTCAACGATCGATATTTGTTTATGTTCTACTAAATTGCATTCACTATAAATAGCCAGCAGTTTACACGCGCTTTGCGCCCTGATGCACATTGTGTACGCTGTAATCGAATACCAGCCACTTGAGTTACACATTCGCTTTTAATTGCAAACAAACATTCCTACTGTTTCAGTCTTATCCAATTGTATTTATTAACTTTGAATCACCTTCACACGGTTTGTAATCATATTTGCGTAGATTTATCTCGAACACTAGCCAAGAAACGTTTCATAAAACAGACATCGGTTTGCGGAATTCTTTCATTTTTATTGGCAGTCATTCACAAAGTCGTCCGGTTAATTTTACGTTGATGTTGAAGTCAGGCAGGCGGTCATGAAATGTTAGACAAAACTTTCTACAGCATCAAATATGTAGAATTAGATGAGGATGAGATAGTGATAACAAATAATCTACTTGGGTAATTTAGGTCGTCGACGTTCACCCAGTAGGTATATTTTTAATTCATGCGTTGATTTGTGCCCGATATATTTTAATGCTACGCAGTTTTGTCCCTATCAGTTGTAAGCTTTTATCACATGAATGTTAATAACATTTCTATCGCTGCGAGCACTTGGCAACAGATGCACGCCCGTAGCGGTGAGGTGTCATTGCGTCGGTTGCACATCGTGATTATCGACATCTGCCGCCCTTCCTTTCCGGTTGTTTGGTAGCGAGTCGGCAGTGGCTAGTGGATGGATAGGTGGACGGGTGCTCCGTGCATCGCCGTCAGGTGCGCGCTCCGAGTGCGCGGGGGGAGCCTCCCTATTCCATCCCTCGTCTCCTGCCCGCCTCACACCCGCACTGCCGTTCACTTGTTGCTACGTTGCCTGCTACGTCGCTGCCACCGCGAGACTGGCGCGGCGCGATCGCCCCTCGCCCTCCGCGCCTCCACCCCCCGCGCCGCTGCCGGCCAATTCCCCGCGTTTCAGTTCTTTGTGCGCCATTGACGCTCTCAGACGTCTGTGCTACCGTCCCACGTTCGCAACGATCACTCCGACATACTCGTGGATCTTACAAATTGACGTGTACAACTGGTGTGGTGTGAGTGTGTGCAGGTGAACGCCTGACTGCTTCGACTCCACTTCCTGATCGCTTTCAAGGACGCAACTGGATTGTTTTTGAATCTTCAACAACCGCCGAATATTCATAATTTGGAAATTGTGTCAGTGACTTGTACTTTTCGGTGATAATTGACGACCAGCCATTGTGTAATTAAAGTGCACTCAGTGACGAAGAAAACATTTTATCGGAAACAAGGAACACATTCAATCAAATTATTTATTGAAGAGTGAGTACCTAGATAATGTTATTTTTGTACTTCCGCCGTTATCGCTTATTTTATTCAATAAACAATTTGCGGCTATCTTATCGGCGACTTTTAAGCCGTTCGTAGATTGTGGGTAGTTTAGAATTGCAGATAAACAAATTGCTTTCTGTTGTAATCTTAGAATTGAAATTACGCCCTAAATAGAATTGAGTACTTATAACTTCTTATATTTTTATTAAATTTTGTCGTCCTAAATATTTGTTAAGTGTCTATTGTATTTGTCTTAATAAAACGGCTTCTGGTTAAACGTGTGAGTAAAGTTCTCTTATTATTAAATATCAAAAAATAATTTGCCAGGGATATCCGGAATAATGCGTAGCGATTTATGCTACAAAGCCTATTATTCGTAGAGTTCCGTAGGTTCGTAGAGAATAGCGTATTAGAGCCACGTAGCTATCTGTCGCTCGCCCGTATTCCAGACACGTACATGATGGAAGCTGACCTTTCGAGTCCACGTTTATCTATAATGCTACACAGTTAGCATTGTCGCTGTAAACACGCGACCGTTATCACACCGTCTTATCGCCTCTCCCATTGTTTATTGTGCTGACCCGTACGTTCGTTCCAATTACTCGATGCGGTTTAGTCATTGTTAATCAACTATTAGACGCAACACAATTGAGTGTTCCCATTTAGTTACACTTTATTATCCCTTATAAGACAAGTAATTATAGGCAATAATGCACGTACAAAGGCAATTATGTTAATTAATTGCATTGACATTGCACAAAATAAAGTCACGAGGCCATAGTAAAGCAACATTTATCTGTTTAAGATTATAATTGACTATGCAATGTCCCGTTCACTAGGGGTCAAATTATCCGAAACGATTTATAATGTCCACGTCCGGTACATAATAGAAAACGCTCAAACGATGGAACGGACTAATTAAGTCACAAGTCTAATTTATGTGTGGTTGACCTTTAATTACGTCCGGTTTCTAGTGCCACCGGCGGACTGAGACATGCTTGACAAACATGCCTGTACAGGAAAATCCGTCAATAGTAATCGTAACCTAACATGTATGTCAGCGGCCGCCATTTTGTCTACATTTAAAGATGGTGATTGTGAACGTGTTAAGAAAATCTCACGATCAAACAACGTTCGCGGTTTATCTTCCCCCTTACAGTTGTTTCAAATTAACTAAAAAATAAATTGAGCGCAAGATTGGATTCGATGATGAATTGTAAGCGATCGTTCGATATTGGAAGTGACTTAGTCAGGCGATAGTATCAGGCATTCGGTGTACGCCGGTCGTGAGATGCGAGGCGGATTACCCGGGTAGGCGCTTTCAATCAATAGTACGTACATAATGCATTGCGCAATTTGCTGCACGCGGCGCGCCCGTCGTGAACTCGTGATGCCTCAAACAGTAATCTCGCCCGTAATACCTTCAAGGTAGTGCATTCCCAACCAGTCACGACACGCGATGGATCATTCGGTCACGAGATGCTCTTTTTGTTGCGGCTGGTAATAACCATCGGTCGTGCTACTTCCCATCGTTGTTTTATTGCAGAATGTGAAACTTAGCATAAAATGGATGCTGCGTCCCTTATTTGGACCACTGTGGTCCGATTGGTCTCATTGCATGTAGAGGCGAGGAGTATAAACACAACGCCATTCCTATGCGGTCGATGGAGGTATAAATTACGTCTGCTTAACGATATGAGTTCATGCTAATGGTTCCCCATTGCTATGCCAACTAAGGTTTTAGAGTTACTGTTCGACCGTGTTAGCTTTCTGAGGACATTTGGGTTTTCTTTCCCACCTCAGTGTTTTAAAGAATTAACTGCAGTGGATTAGTCATAAAGTTCTACAACATTAAATCGGTGTAGTATTAGAAAGTAGCTCATAAACCACGGCTCGTGGGAATCGTTTAACCAGTTTATTCAATTACAGAAACTATATAACATCAACCGCAGCATTGCGTTACGTAAATGTCGAGATAATTGCTTTATGGGTGTACAGAGAAAGCTTTGTCACAGCTAAATGTCCTATTAACTAACGGTTATTGTCCGAGTGGAAGTGCTTCATTACACGCTCGGTGAGCCGACGCGCTCCAGTGGTTTAACGAGATGGTCGTGGCTCGTGGCTCACATGCACCAATGACAATACCGGTCTCTACCAGTATTCCATTATTGGTTTATAATTATAATTTGAGTTAGCTCGGGCGTGTGTGGAAGTTTGTCAAAGGACCGATAGTAGCTCAATTTCGCTTGTCGTCGTTAAGCCTTATTGTTGACCCTGGGCCTCAAACCTTCCGGCATTCCAGCGGGCCACTAAGCTCTCTAGCAATTATCACCCCTCAATTGTAGCCAATTATGAGGCCTAGAAGATGATGAGCATGAAAACACTTTTGTGGTTTTAATAAATTACGTTAACAATTGTCATGTTTTCCTCATCACGATGGTTATGAATTATGAGTGCTTTGTCACGACGGCTTCGCATAATGTCAACTTTATTATGTATCTACTGTAATTTGTTTCCGATCTACTTCAAGTGATAGCTCGAAATTGTAAATTGAACGTACATTGTGAATCTATGAGCTGACCAACGTGATTGATCGTTTGGAGTCACGCATGCGTTTCGCATCAGTTGTTAATATATAAGTACCGGCTACAGGCCAGAGACATGGTTTTGACGACGTCGACCTTTGGCTCTGACTATTAATTCTTGTGGGCAATCAAGAAACTCAGCGCTAAAATGAGTTGTCAACGTTGAGCCAGTATTTGCGGTGGCAGTATTCTTAGAATTTAAAACCGCGCTAGTTAGCATAATAGCAAGGAAAACGGTATTTCATTTGTATGAATAATTCAATAGGTTTGGTTTGATTATGTTTATTTGCGGTTATTACAATTCCATAGATAGGTAAGTTGGGTTTTTGTTGGTGTGCGACGCTATTTCTATCTGTGATCTCAATATTAATTGGGGTTTGCACAGCATAAATAATCGTGTTTTGACACGGCCGCTTACTGGCGAGTGTTGTATGTTTTCTTGCAATAGTTGCGTTGCGCCTACGTACTCGCCATCATGCATAATTCAAAGCCTGAACAGGATTCCCTAGCGCTCGGGTCGGGCGACAGTCGTCGTCGGGGCGTCGAGCATGTCAACTTCTTGCCTGGCCTTTCTATCTAAAAGTTGTCAGTTCTCACCGGTTCCGCCTCAACGTTTGTCTTGTCAATCAGCCGCTGTCACGCTCTGCACGCAGTCGCACGAACTTCCTCGGGGAGCTATTTGTTGGACCATTATGAACGCTAGCGGATCACTGTCCTATTGTCTCACTGCTTTTGTTTACCTCCATTCAATAGTCATTTATCTACTTGTCAAGGTCTTCTTTCTTTTAGTCCCTTGTAAAAATCAGAGATAACATTGTTATTTTTATTGAAGTCAGTCAGGTATGATTGTATACAAACTTTAAAGTAAATTGTTGTTGTTGAATGAGTCTAACCGAACTACTTTTTATTACAGCTAAGACTAATCGTAATCTTTTGTGGACACCTAACATAAACTCCTTGTCGCATATAAGAATTAGCAGAAATATTATGTCGTTCCGTTCAATGAATTGGAACCGGTTCAATGTTTTGCTTAAGGAATGCTGATCGTTAAGAATAATAATATGGTAATAATGTATCGTACGTGTATGTTCTGTATATCTACATGAGGTAACATTTATGCTACGCTCTGTCAGAGATACATCTCAAGTAGACGTGCCTTCGGAATAATGGCCAGTTGTAAGCATACAATCGGCGGTCTCTTCTCGTGTTTATATTTGTTATGAATAATTATTTATGCGGTTATGTAAATGCGCATTGTCGTTAACAGCTTCTCATTAAAATTTCATTGTCTCTCGCCCGACTCGCAAGCCATCTTTTGTGTAGGTTTAGTGTCGAATGTTGTATTGTCTACGTTGTTTTATAATTTATTAAATTATGCTCTACGTTATCTACGTTGAACCTTTTCGCTGGGCAACAATTTCTGTTTTGAAAACATTTTACAATTAGCTTTATCCTACTTTATCATTTGTGTTTGTGACATCAACGACCTTCAGAAATAATCGTGGATGGTTAGATAATCCGATTACAGGTTGCAATAATAATAGGAATGAATTAAGATGAAATGTCCGGCGTGTCTGCGCTTTTGTCACAATGCCCCCGTTCTGGTGTCCGGCCAAGTGTTGGCGTGTTGGCGTGCTGGCGCGCGCCCAGCCGTCATTCACGTGCGACGCATGCCAACACAGTCCCACCGCCCACACCAGCACATCTCTCGCGATGCCATCTTCCTGTTCCGGTTCGCGACACTTGTAATAAACTTTGCGCAACGAAACGTGACTCCGATAACTTATTCCCGTCACGCTGGCCGGCCGCCACGGCCTTATTAGATACGCGGGTCTGCTCGGTCGCACGACTGTGAAAGTGTCTGACGCAATCGTTATTATTGCGGACCTCAAGGTTCTTAATGAAAAAAAAACAAGCTAAAAATAAAGTCTGCGCTAATAAGATAATACGTGTTTACACATGCTCCTATAGTCATTTGCTGAATCATGTAGGTATAAACTTCGGAGTGGAAATAAATGAACGTACAAATTCCATCCTTGATTTAATCGACCGGCACTCTGTCCGGTCCGGATACCTACCCGACAAATATTTTCGCAGTGGAAGTGGGCGTAGGTAGTGTGAATGAGCTAATGTTGGCCATTCTCCAAACGTGTCTACCGACCGACAAGCTGACGTCAGCCATTTGACAACGTACAGCCGGGATGTTAACTGATACGTCCATTATCAAGTTTTATGATAATGCCATCCGTTTATTCTGTGCAGCTTTGAATGTGCGCGATTGTAAAATTGTAGATCGTGACACTAAAGTTTGTTTCTATTGTTGCAGGTGTTTCGGAGAGTGTGCGCGCGAGTGGTGATGTGGTCGAGGTCAGTGACGAAAACGACAAGTGCGTGAAAGAGGAGGAGGTGAAGCCGGAAGTGGAGGTGCGCGCAAAGAGTGGTGGCGGTGAAGTGAAGTCGAGTGAAGTGAGTGCGGGCGCGGATGGTGTGGCCAGCGCCGTGGCCTCCGAGGAGGACGACTGTGTGATAGTGTGCGCGCGCGATGCGGACGAGAGGTCCGACTCGGGCGTGAGCGGCGTGAGGTCCGGGGGGTCAGCGAGTTCGGTGGAGGAGTGGCGAGGCATGGCGCACGGCTATGGCGGCGGCCCGCCCCCGCCGCTGCTGCACTTGCCCCCGCCGCCGCCCGCGCTCTACGCCGGCTCCGAGCTGCTGTGGAAGCAGCGCTACCAGCAGCCGATACACCCGCCGCTCCACCATGCCATCGCGGATGACTATCTCGCCGCGGCCACATACGACAGAGAGAGACATGAAAGACTGCTTAGGTAAGTTCTTAGCGCTTCCCTATTGTGTATGGTTACGTTTCCGCTGCAGGGCTTGGGTTTCCTCGAACTGGGGAGAGTTAAACCCGTGCCGCTGAGTTGTTCGACAACCCTAGACAGTGTCTTGGAACAAAAGAGTGTTGAGGCCCGACCTCAAATAAATGGGACATGGTGAAGATGGCAAGGGTTTACCACGTAGTCCAACATGCCAAGTGCGAGTGGCTTGACGACACTAGGTAGCTAGCTGTACGAATACGACAAACGAAGTCCTCAGGAGTAGCAAAGTATTTAAAGTTGGATTTTGTATAAGTCGCATTTGATCTCGTTTCCCGTTTCATTGTTACCAATAGAAAATCATAATATATGACTTTTGATAAAATAAACATTAAAAAATAACTTCTGACTACAGTTAAATAAAACTATAAATACGTAGAAGCCAAAGTTGACCGAGTCGATCTAAAATTAGCATAATGACATCACCGTATACGTTATAGTAAGTACTTACTGAGTTGCTTATTTAAATATCCAGTCGCGACGTTTTTGCGATAAAAACGACACATTGACAGCCCACTCGCTTTGGTAATTAAGTGTTAAATTCTTTAGGTATATAAGAGCCGTTAGCGTACGTTAAAAATGTCTCGAAATGTTTACAAAAACGTGTAATACATCGCGTTGTATAATACAGTTCGATTGGTTGAAGGCTAATATTACGTCAGTAGTGGAAAGCCGACGTAGTTCAAGGTCAACGACACTGCCTTCGCAACGTGCCAGTATCAGCTGATTGCGGGCCAATTACTGATAAAACACCTGCTCTGTGGCTGCACTTATAAACCGCCTTAACAACGTTCAATGAACGTATTCCATACTTTATGATTCATTAGTAATACTTACTACTTAGACTATTGAGGTGATACAACGGTTTTTAGTGTTTTCAATTTTCACTCATTTCCTTCATTTAACACGTACCTTCTATAGTACAACGGAATATAGCTTTACATTATTGTGTAAATTGCGTGAACTCACGACGACTAATTTATTTCGCGCGTTTTGCTATGACCACGATTCATGTAACTGGGATTTAATTTCGGTAAGATAAGATTATAATAATTCGTTATTTACACAATGTGTTGTTACTTTGAGCTGCTAAGCAATTAAGTAGGTGTGTTTAATATTATACTTACTTTATTATAACAGAATCAACATGACCTTGACAGAGAATAAAGTCCACATCTGTTAGCCAAGTATGCAGACGAGCGCGCCGTGCGATAAATACCTACATTATTAAATTAAACAAGTCTCGGCATTCATAATATTATATTTCACACTTAATTCAAAATTAAATAATTTACTCGTGTGAAGACTTGCCAAGTTAAATGTTTATTTGTGAGCTTTTAAAATCATACCTGTTCTCGAAAATGAGTATTTGTTTGAAATAACTATTTTGATCTCGATAATTTTGGCGTAAAAACGCCAACGAACATGCATATTTATTCATGCTTTAAGATTAAAATAAATTCATCTAATACCTGGATATAAAATAGTTAATACCTCACTTGTGTTATGGAAAACACTATTGGTGCTGATTTTGAATACAATTTCCATGTAACGATAAAGTGCTAGTTTGAAAAAACATGAGGTTATAGCTTGAGCTCTCGTATACGCTGCAATAAATACTAGTAAAAGTCTAGCTACAGAATCGCGGGGCAAAGGCTGGTCTGTATTTATTTTTGCGCATGCAATTACTTACAATCATAGTTGACCTAAACCCATAACCGGCATTGTAGAATCGTGAGTCGACCGACGCTGTATTGTTTTGTATCACACCGTTACGTAACTCGGGAATTGATACCGCGCACGTACTTACCTACTCCGTATCAACTTATGTAGGTATGTAGCCACTTGGTAACTGTTTGCCAAGCGCATTCAGGGTTATTCAAGTGGAAGTCGAACGTTGATTAAGTGGAAAGGACGTCGGTCGCAGTTTACGACAAATATTACCTACGAACTACGAGAATTACGTTTATATGTATGTTTCCTGTTTATGGCAACGTTTGGTAATTCCAATCAATTGTATTGTTGTAAAGTTTTCTTAGTTGTAGTTGTTATTATATTCAAATCAGCTTGTTAAGAATAAATTTATTACTATTGTCTACCTATCACGACCTACCATGAATGCCTGTTAACTCCCTTTCTACATAGCTAAGATGCTTAATATATTTTAATGTTAACAGATTGATATTTTGTTACCAACATTTCCTATTTGCGTAAAAGTTATAGTACCAATTAACCTATATCCGAAGAGCCTATTATGATTTTTTTTTTTATATTGGTAATAATATTTTCCTACTTGCCAAATGGATTACGGGGAAAGCTCTCAAATTTCAATATTGGATTAAGGGCACGCTGTCAACGACGTTCTTAGTCGTTTATTTTCATAATCCGTATTAATACATTTTGATAAACACGTACCTAATCGTATTGTTAACAGTGTTGCGCTACATTTAATTCAGAATCATTCAATCATGTTTTTTCTCACGTTTTCTGTAGTGGTTTTGCAGAGGAAAGCCATTATTATTGAGTGATTTATGTGAGTCATGTACAATTGCTGTAAAGTACGTAGTTACGTAGACGACTGGTTCTGTGTTCGCATAATACAGTCACGGGCGTGTCTATGGCACTCGTGGGAATTATTCTCTCTTGCATTGTTGTTTCCATACAATATTTCTGACGGACGTGGCCTTATTGCTTCTAGGTACTTACGCCTACTTATGATGTTAAAGCTTATTCTTTAATTTAGTCTGAATGTAAAAAAATTCAAACATGTGTGCACATAAACTACATTACCCATTTTTTTTTTTTTAATTGGATCGTGTATTACACGGGCATCATGCATGTTGAGAACAGTGCCAAATAAGTATTAAATCATCGATATTAAGTAATTTTTATTGAATATCTCGTACAACAAGTACAAGTATTCTTAATCTAATACCTACTTACTCATCAGCTCAGTGGCGCGAAATTTAAAATGAAAAGATTTATGTTTTAGTAAATCCCAGTTACAATGATTTATGTGACCATGATTTTTAAACCGCAAAAATAACGGATGGCTTAGCAATTTTAAATTTTCTTTTTTGTTTGAAAGTTAACTTGTAAGTAGAAGTTAGTTGTTGTAGCTTCGGATATCTCTGCGATGAAGGTACTTAAACTACTTATACATAAGTAATAAGTAATATAATATACTTACTTAAATAAGTTTAACATAATTTATCACATTACTCATTATCAATTTTGACCTCCATTGAACTACCTCATGCTAGACAAACAAAGGTACATAATATATAACTTTCTCATGGAAAAATCAATATTTCGATAAGGGCTTGCATATTGTGAAAAAGATAAGGTGGATACTTTTTAGTGAGTTACTGGTTCACTTCTCTTCCAATTCGAATCTTTGCGTCCATTTTTTGGCAAGCAGCGTATAAATGTTTCTTCATAGGTATTCGTATATTTTTTATCGTTTTTGCCTCGCGTATAGATAGCAAGGAAAGAGGAAGAAAAAGAAAGAAAAGTCTACTATTCCGTTATCAGTTTATGTTCGGTATTTATGTAAATACATAATTTATTTTTATGGACGAGGAAATAAATAACCTAGCACCAGTCAATTCAAATCTTAGTCATGCATATTAAAGTAGTATGAATATTTTGAGAATGTTTATGTGAGATCACCGCCTATTTGCGTTTAAATGAAAACGGGTTTTCTTATAGTATTCATGAAATGACCTCCGTTCTTGATAAATTTTGTACGATATAGGTGCTTTATTCATGTAGTTACTTTATTCTTTGCTTGTTAGTG
>DWLO01001237.1:0-15710 GCA_018245335.1 Dalla quadristriga
CGGTCCCGGTTGTTATCATCTGATAGCAGTCGTTAAGCCTTGTCGGAGGCCTTCGGGCGGCCTGAAAAACTTCCGACCTTCGGGTTAGCCACTAACCCCTCCACCAATCCGCATTGGAGCAGCGTGGTGGAGTATGCTCCAGGCCTACTCAGTTGTGAGTAGAGACTCGTGCCATGCAGTGGGCCATTATGGGTTGCAGCCAAAATGTGTAAACTGGTTTTTTTCGTGACTAACCCTAAAACTTCACGCTTTTACAACGCCAGGTACAAATAATTTCAGTTCGTAATATAATTTGCGAACACAGAATTGTGGTGATTTGTCCAATACTGGGTCCAATATTCATTCCCTAAGTTAAATTACCTCTCATTATTCAATTTATAAGCTCTGCTGGCTAAATTGAGTTCAGTAGAACGCGAAATTTCAAGTTCCTATTATAAACTCTGTCGCCGCAATTATTAAAGTTCACCGCCATTAAGGTGGTACACGATTTTTAGTGTGTTTTCATTTCCACTCATTTTCCTTCATTTATAGGGTTATGAAACAAATTTTTGAACATATGTTTCTGGACTACTTATATGATCTAAGTATCCCTATATGGATAACACGATAACTTGAAATTTTATCGAGGAAACATTTTTTTGTTGTGGACTAATTATTTTCTATTTGCTGTGCCACTATTCCTGTTTATAACTAGAAAGAGTTGCAATGACTGATGCAATGTTCCGCTAAACACTTGTTAAAACTAGAACATTTTTTTTCTTTCTAGCCATTATTGGGACGACCGGAAGCCAGTATGACGCCATAGCTGAGGACACCATGTTCCCCTAGTTCGAATCAGTGAATGTATTTCAATTCGCTTACTGCACTGTAATCCCACCTTTGTTTGACGCAATGTTCTGCGTTTTTTTTTTCAAGCCAATCGACAATGTTGATCCTAGCCATTGCGATCCCGCATCGAATGTCAGGAGCCGCGCACGGCACGATACGCTGCCGGTAGGATATTGCGCTCTTACGGCTTCGTCGCGTCGTTTTGCGTTTCCGATGTGACGCAAATGGGATGCTTTGTGTTTCGCGGTGTTCCGCCGCCACTTCGTTCCTGCCGGAACACAGATGCTGGACAGCTGTGTGAATACTACACGCAATTTATGGCGGGCTTACATTCTTCAAAACATGAATTGGCTATTGTGACGTGTCTTACTACTCCAACGTTTCTGCTATACCACATTCGCTGAATTAAATCTATATAGTTACTCGTATCTAGTGACAGACTCAGTGCCAGTCTTATCCGGAAACCTTCTAACTATAGGATTGGATATTCGATTCCATTTAATTGCCGATTTTCATTGTGTCCTGTTTCTCCACAATGCATTCAGATTGTAAATTAATGGAATACCGGCTTTATCTAAGCGAACAATGAAACCAGAATTGTGGTGATAAATTTTGAGACCAATGCGTTTCTAGACGATTTATGTGCCGAATGTTCCTAACACCAGTTAGAAGTTGGAGCTGCGCTGTGGCGTACACAACTTGGTAGGTAGTAGGTGTAGGTGTGTTAGGAGTTGTATATGTCTAGGTTGTTAAGACAGATAATTAAGATATACCAGTGATCGTGTGATGATAATTCGAGGGTTTATCTGCCGTACATTACTCGTTGTGACCCGTTAAGCTCTACTATTTTTGATAGACGTGAAAGAAGCTCTTATGTATTCCATATATCGTAATAAAAAAACTTGGGTACGCTTATGAATGTCATTTTTATAAGGGTAAATAAATATTGACTAAGGTTAAATTGTCCTGTCCTGATACATCGCAGTTTCAACTGCTTTTATTAACCTTTTTCATACAAACCTTCGGGTGGTCTAGCGTGCTAAAATTGAACTTTACTTCAGATTGCAGTGAACCGACCCGGGTGTTGGTATGCCAGCCTTACCTTGGACTATGCTGATTATACCTCTAATATAACTTCGTAATAAGCGGTTATAGCAAGACTTCGGCCTCCTATTCGGAGGGTCCGGGGTCCGAGTCCCATGCAATCTATGATTTTTCAATGTTACCTGCGTTTTAAGCAACGAAATATCGCCTGCTTTTGCGGTGAAGGATAACATCGTGAGAAAGCCTGCATACCTGAGAGTTCTCCATAATGTTATCAAAGGCGTGTGAAGTTTACCAATCCACACTATGCCATCGTGGTGGACTGTGGCCTAACCGTTGTCAAGAGAGGATACCGGTCCTCAGCAGTGGAATGGGCATTAATAGTAACAATATTTATCAATAATTTTCACTTGTTTCACTTGTAGTCCTTGAGCAATATTGTTACTTCGATTGCGCAAACAAACACTGGCGAGCTAGCAAAGGGATAGTTTTTATAATTCTTGTTCATAATTTTTCTTTATGTCTGTATTTTTTACCAAGTGCTCCGTTTAGAATTTCAACATGGAGTGCCATTGATCGCGTCTAGATAAGATTACCTTTTGCAACGTCGACTTCATCTGTTGCAACCGTTGTGATATTATTACTTACTTATTTAAGATTTTTAGCGCATCTTTTTCGTATTTTTTCCGTGTTTGTTGCAATTAGTGGGGTTCGAATAATTACAACAAACACGGAAATGAGGTAGTGTTACATTTAAAAATGTTTGCATAAAGGTTTCTTACAAATGGTTTTTTATGAAGTTTTATTTTTTATCCACTCGATATTTTCTTGTAAATATTATTTTCGTGTGTCCTTAGACCTCTGCTGCATCCGTGCTTAACACGCATTGTGTGTACCTACGTTCGAATACGATTTTAGTCACGCGTAGGCATCGCTGTCTGTCGGTCGGATGGATTCGATTGTTACTAATTTCACGTGTAAAAAAAATTATTCATTTAATCGATAAAGTAAGTGAAGTGCATGTTGAATTTGTTTTGTGATTTTTATGTGTTGAGTTACAAAATCAACAAGTCTAATCGCAGGATGTGTCAAATTTGTCTAACGGCTGTTGGTATTATACTGTAGTACTGTACTAACGTCTACTGTACTATCGTGTTTTCCTTGCTCCTCCGATGCTAGCACACCTGTTGATCGTCTTGTTTCGGATATCGTATCGTTAATGTCCCCACAGCATTTAGTTATATCTGAGTTCCCGTCTATGACGTTCTCTTTCAAATTGTTAACAAAATACCGGCTATCTGTTTCGCTTCAATAAGTACGATGAGTCCCACAAAAGGATCTAACGGGCCGTAAACCATATAATGTATGTGGGCCGCGATGCCCAATGTCGTACAGTTATAGTGATGCGACTCTGCGCTGTATACCGACGTGGTATGCTCGTAGTCCACGGGAGTTGGTATTCAGTGCACGGCTCCGCGGGCGGTGACTCCTCGGGACCGTCCACCCCGCTGCCGTTGCCTTCGCGCTCCGCACTCGGAATACTAATGCCGCCTATTGTGCCTCCCAACTAAGACGTTCGCCGTCGCGGCCCAACGAAAGTTTTGTAACGCCTTTGTCTTGTTGGCTTTCGCGCTCGCTAACTGGAACGCTCTCTCAACAAATCGACTAAGGACTCCAATTGTATTCCTGCTGGGTATTTAGACAGCTACTCAAAATGTATGCGTATCGTATTGTGAGACAGACACTTACCTAATAGTCTGGACATGAGAACCTGTCTCAATGTTTTCCGTAATTTTAAATCAGAGGCCATATGGCAAGAACGAATCGTTGAAGTTTCCAGTTTGGATGTATCCTCTTGAATCCTCGTATGCCCCATTTTTAATAATCTCAAATGCTCTGATAACGATTTCGTCGAGTCACAATTATGCCGTTATGTCGTCCTGCGAATCTGCTGTGGTAGGTATAGATATCAGATTCGCTTTTGCATGACTTGTTGATCGAATGCGATGAGGTACCAGGCCGGCAGAGAGGCCGAGTAGTTGGAGTTAAATAATGCACCGTTGGTGCGCAAGTTTCGCCGAGCAGCGCCAAAGCAGCTGGTGCTGTTCTGCACGCTCCGCTGGCGCCGCTCGCGGCCCCCTCCCCGCGCGCCGCGCTCACACCCGCGCTCCCTTGCGAAAAATCATAATGCAATTGCCAGGCAGGACGGCCGATGTGGAACGCTTTACGACCAGTGCCAGCACGCAACCAGTCTACACTCAAATGCGTTCAAACTCACACGCCGTCCATCATTATGGATTAGCCGTGTCGGGACAGATTTCTCTCGGGGTCGCTGGAGTGGAAACAGTGCCAGTGGTGGTGTAGTGGTTGTCTAAGTTAACATTGGATTATTGTATTCAGTGATGTGAACTTTAATGAAACCGTCGTGTTGTGGTTCTGTGCCTTGTGCCTTTCAAGCTTCGGATTGTCAAGTTAGGTCGCTAACTTTGGCTGTTTTGGTTCGGGTCAATTTTTAGGCAACTTTATTGGGCGATTAAATTGCGCTTTGGTGTCTGAATTACTCAAGACTCATTAGTGTCCGTCTTCGTCGAATCAATTGTCCATCAAACGCGAATCAATTCCTTGCACGTCCCCGTCGCGTCCGGTGGCTCTTGCTTTCCGAGTGTCCATGCTTGCAATCAGTCTTACTGTCGTGAACGTCGATCGAATCACTCGTCGTAGATCGCCGGTCAATCGCGCTGTGTTATCACCAATTCAAATAATAAATGGCACTGATCGTCTAATTATCGTTTTATAATTCGATAAGAACCCCGTGTAAGACTAATGGAATATCGACTGGTGTCAGTGCGCGATCGTTGTCAGTGTGATGAGGTGAGCTGTGTCGTATGGTGGCAGTGAGTGATCGAGTGTTTTGAAGATGTGGGGTGCGGCAGTGTCGAATCCGCCGCATTATCACTATGTTCAAGGCCCGAATGGTCCTATGCCGCACCGGGGTCCCGCCGGGCCGATACTCTCCGGTCCCAATTCGAGGCACCTTAGACCGCAGTCTTCGTATTCTCTGCCGCACGGGAGTAACGGTCCCGGCCGGTGGGGCTGGACCGGAAGCCACGCGTCTTCCTTCGATCGCAGGCAGTTGAAGGTGGTGCCGCCGCAGCCGGCGCGGCCTGCGCCCGTTCGGCCCTCGCATGGCCGAAACGCCACATACGTAAGTAAGGCTACAACTCAAAAGCTTTCACGTACATAGGGAAACGTCTCTTGAGATATGAAAGCATAACAGGCACGTTTCTCTTATCAGCGCCGATCTAAAGACATTAGGCTGCGAGTGTGCATTTTCGGATTTCACGCATTGCAACAACAAGAGTACATCGTTACGATGCTCTCGTTTCGTATACCTGTATGTGCGTGAATCGCCGGCCGGTCCCGTATTATATTATAGTACACCGGTCATTCTATTTCCTCGTCTCTTGCAATACGTGTCGGATGTCGGCTGCGCACGCGTCACCCGACACTAGCCGCGTTTCTCTAGCAGCGTCCAGCCGAGGCATGCGGGCATGCGGCTCCCGTGGTACTATCGGCATTGCAATATGCCTACTGTTTTTATCAAATAAATTCGCGACGTGATCTATAAATCGTGTTCGTTGCATGACTCGGGCAATAAAAAATAATAACTACGTCACTTTCATTGGAAACCGGTTTGGACACTGAAGTTGTTCATTGACAGGGGTCTCCAGTGTTCACCGCGTGTGCGGATATTGTCAATTAAAGTGTCGTTTAAACGCAACTTGCCATATTTCAACACGGATCCCGATATGCGCTTTGGAAAGAGCCGACTTGTTCTCACTTTCGAAGCTAGGTTTACGCATTCGTTGCTGAGAAATTTCGTTGTATGAAAAACATTTATTTTTATAAAATCTTGCGTTAAACTACACACGGCATTTGTGTACGGTTATCGAAATTCTTGGGCCGTAAAAAGTCGCATATCGGAGCGTGAATACCGATATCCCTTTTACGGTGGAACAGTTTTCTATATAGGGTAAGAATCTAATGAATAGCGAATGTAATCGCACCGTTTCTGTCTGTGCGGCGAGCGAGAAGTGACGCAAATACCCCAGCACTGTCACTGGTGATCTAAATTTGAATAAAATACCACTTTGGCAACACTTCCTGTTGCTATTGAACCTTAATTGCATTTGTTAATATATCGTGGGAAAGGAAATTCTATGTTTCAATGAGGCAGACGTACACAGATGACACATACAATCGATTGAGATTTTTATAATCGATCGGACATTCCGATTACTGTGATCAACCCGTTCGGGGACGCTGTAAAGGCCAGTAGGGGCCAACAGCAACTCTCCATTAAAAAGAAAACCTCTATGATCAGACTCAGAAGCATTTTCTGGGCGATGCTCTTACAATTTTACATTATGTTAGCAATAATAATTATTCTATAATTTTTAGGGTAATTCATAACTATGCGAAAAACGAGTGTACGAATTCTTTAACTTAGAGTGAGTGACAAAACTAGGAACTTGCAAGCATAAAAATAGTAATCCTTAATAATATTATAGAATGTAAATGTTTGTTGGTTTGTTAGTTTGTCCTTCTTTAACGCTGCAGCAGAGCGACGTACCGATGTGATTTTTTGCATCATTACAACCCATCACTGGCCCACTGAGCACGAGTCTCCTCAGTATGAGAAGGGTAAGACCATAGACCACCACGCGGGCCAAGTGCGGATTGGCAGACTTCACACGCCTTTGAGAACATTATGGAGAACTCTCAGGCATGCAGTTTTCCTCACAATGTTTTCTTTCACCGTAAGCAGATTAATTAAAGCACACATAACTTAGACAAGTCATAGGAACCTAAGATTTGCACCCAGGACCCCTCGAGTAGGAGACAGAAGTCTTAACCACTAGGATCTGATCGCTGGTTTTTTTGCATAGATATAGATAAATATAGTTTTTGGGCCGGAGAGGGGACTTTTTTATCCCGGAAAAATGCACGGTTCCTGTGGCATAGATAAGGGAATTTCACGCGGACGGAGTCGCGGGTAAAGCCTCGTATATAATTTTTGTATGTAGTTCCCGTACTTACGTATTTATTGTCAATTACTTAATTTTATCAAACGCAGGTATGTGTTATCATTTGTAGATAGTATCAGTTGTTTATAACCAGCATGATAGTCTAATAAATAGTATAGCTTCCTTTCAAATTCTAGCTATTTAAATAACCCGCCTTACGCAGTTGCTTAATAAACTAGCTAATACAATGGATTCTACAAAAAATAACTGAAATTCTAAGGGCCAGGGGCCATTATCGCTAAGCAGCGATTTCTTCCAGACAACCACATGGTGTTTTTATTAAACTTAATTAATTTAGAATAATTTACACTTGTATTAGTTATGTTTAAGTGTCAAATAAATTGCAGATTCCATTTAATTATGGTTCTTTTTATTAATATCGCGGATAGACACTCAATTTTTTTTAGGTATTGGTGAGATTGAAGACTTGCATTTCGATTCGCTTGCCCACTCGACTCATTGCTCTCTAAAAAAGAAAATTGAGCCCCTAAATAGAACAGCTAGGTGTATTAAGTACATCACTATCTCAGCACAATAATTATATTAGTTCAGTAAGTAGTAAAATTATAGTTGTATCATAAACTTTATTGCACTAATAAACCTTAGAATAGCTGACCGGTAGTGAGTCAGATTGTGTGCTGGTATTAGTTAGCTATTATCACGTGTGCTGTTTACCGTTATAATATAAGATTATACTGTACTGATATTTATTTGGATATGATGGTATAGTAGGTATTAGATATATTTGTGATGCCTGTCTGATTTGATTATGCTCAGTATCGAAACGGAAAACAATATATTAAGTTCGATCATATCATGTCGTTTTGCGTACTGCGTATCTTATCTAAATAATTATTAAAGACATTTTTTGTTTAATTCAATAAGCTACTCGTATTTTTATTTTCTTAGTAAAATATATTTTACTAATTTTTCAATCGTTTACGAAAGCCATTTAAAAATACTTATGAATACGCGACATTTAAAGCCCACTTGGCAAGCAAACCCGGGATCCGAGTCTAAGGTTTAAATAAATATCCATTTATCGAAGGGCATATAAATATTTTAGCAGTGTTTGCAGAAGTTAAAAATGTCCTTTAGCACTAGGATAAAGTACTTTAATTCCTTTTTAAAACTTTTCGCATAAATCTGTTCGCTCAGGCGGGTTTCTTTAGAGTTAAAAAGAACTTTGAACTTTTCGTGTGAAAATCCGTCACGATTGCCTTTCTTAGGTAGTCACAATGATTTCTTGTGATTACAAGGTGAAATACCTTTTCATGATTTTGACGATTATGATGTAGACATTAAAGGTTAGACTCAAGCAGAACACACATAACCCTATTTTTGTGGCAACCAAATTTTTATGTCCTTTGATTTTATCGTTCACTCGTTTCTCTGTTACCTTCGTTTTCGGCAGGTTCCTTCCTACTCGCATTGCGATTATTACTTTTATTACAAACCAGTGAAAAGCGGTCTTTATTTTTAATTAAACTGGTAACATGAATTCTGCCACAACAAACATACAACGAGAGATTCGAGCGGTCCGCCATTCGCTGAAATAGACTTTGTAGAGGTCTCGCCTGTAAATTGGCTGGAGGTTTTTTAAGCTCCTTTTGCTTAAATTCCCCGTCCAAACCCAATAAACGGTTTTGTTGGTTCAGTTTCATCCCGTCGTCCCCTTCGCAGCATATAAAGGTAACATTTTAAGAGGGAATAATGATGTTACCTTCTCGCCCCTCCCGCATATGAGATTAGGGCGCGCAGTGCCATCGAGCCGTTTCAGTGGTTTTAGAGGACGTTTTTAAATAATAGGCATTACACTATGTTACATTAATAATTGCTAGTGATGACTTACAGATCTGGGACGTCGCAGTCCTTTATCGTCAGCCCGATTCGCAAGCTCAAAGTCAATCAGCGCGCTATGGAGAGAGCAATGCTCGGTATTTCGCTACGCGGCTGAATTCGCAATAATGAAATCTGTAGACGAACAAAAGTCACGCATAGTTATCAAGCTAAAGTGGCAATGGGCAGGCCTCGTCGTTCGAAGGACTGATAACCGATGGGGAATAAATATCCTCGAATGGAGACCGAAAGCAAAGTCGTAGAGTGAATTTGCTTCAGCGCTATTTATATAATATCTGTACCTGTATGTTATCTTAAAAAAGAAACGTTCAGATTCCAGTCAGCACAGCAAGATTAAAAATATCCGAGATTTATGACCCAATACCCGGTATAGGCGTCTGTATTAGAAGTCTGGTCACGTCCCCCTACGCGGCTAAGTCGCGGTTCACGTGTCCAAATTATCCACGTGCCACTGGAGCAGATCCCTACCTTGATAAATGGAACGGTATCTTCGTTCAAGTATTCTTCGCCCACTTTGGTAATGTCAAACAATCCCCTCGGGTGATAGGGTGATAGTTCCCTACTCCCCTTATGTCACTATGGTAAACAAACATCATTATCACAACCCGTCACTGGCTAGAGCACGGGCCTCCTAACATAATGAGCAGGGTTTAGGCCATATTCCACCACGCTGGCCTACTGCGGGTTTGTGAACTTCAAACGCCCTTGAGAACATTATGTTTTCTTTTACCGTTTAAGCAAATGATATTTAACTAAATAAGCAACTGCTTAATATGCACATTACTTCGAAAAGTCAGAGGTTTACCTCAGACATTTCGGCTTCGCTAGAGAAAGCCTGGGATTTGAACCCTAGTCCTCCCGAGTTAGGGGCCGATGTCTATCGCTGCTCTTTGTGGTAAACACTTTAGTTAGTCCAGTTGACCTAAATTTGAGAATCATGTTATTTTTTATCATTTTTCTAATATTATATTAAGTCAATGCTGTCATCGATATCGGACAGTGTCTAGAGGTATAAATATTTCTCTGAATACTTTCACACCTTATTTGTATGATTTTGGTTTTTTATTTTTATTATTGTAACATTCGTAAAAGGTATGCTTTTTAATTTGTTGTCATATTTTTTGTTTAAAGCTAAAAGATTCTGCGAAGTTGTCGTTTTTGGAAGATTGTTTTCAACATTATATACCAAATAGTGTGACAAATTAAATAAAAACTTTACTACCACTTGAATACAAATGAAGTGCGGACGTTTTACTTTGAGTGTACTGTCCTGACGTCTGAATGTCTGATTGTACGTAAACGTAAGCCAGTCACGTAGGAAGTTTGGTTGGATCTCGTTGGAAAACTTGACTCCTTACGGCAATGTCAGACGAATGTCAAAAGCTTTTGGTTCTGGGTTTTCCCTCTAAGTGAATAAAATTAATTATGTGGACGAGTATGAAGTATGTTAAAGAAATAGAACTTTTTAGCGTTGTATACTTTATTGAATCACTAATGCAATCAGATATGACCAAAATACTTAACTATAATTTGAAACACATGGGTAGATCATTCCGGGCTACGAAAAAAATGTTCATAGCAGTATGTGAGTCGAGTGAGTACTACGCCTGGTTAGGTAAAGTTTATAAGTACGGAGTGACCTTTGAATCTTTTATTGGTCGTAGGCCAGATGTTCCAGCTGCGTCTGTTCTTGTAACCTTGATCTCTGAAGAAATTGGCCAAACCTCAAGTAGGTAAATCTACTTTATTGGGGTTTCATTATTGTCGATAAAAAAGCGTGACGGACGTCATTTTCGAGATTACGGCTACTGTTTGGCTAAAAAATATTTATAATTTCTTCAAAAATTGTTTTCTTACTTTTACTACTACTTATTGTGAGTTCTAGATTCGACAGCTGTGAATTCAAGTAATTTGGTAGTTTTATCATAGTTTATCAGTCTTCGTATCTATCACCCGACGTCATGCTGCCTGCTTTTTATCGTTTGTAATCCGGATTAACATATTTCAGTACAATTATTATTACAACAATATTGTTTTGGAAATTCATATTAAAGTTTTTTTAATATTCCGGCTATAATACAATACAATACAAATATACTTTATTGTCTACCAAGCAACAATAGTTATAACAGTAGTTGATACACGGAACAATATTGGATAAAAGGCGGTCTTATCGCTGAAAGAAACAAAGAAAGAAAAACACGAAAAAAATATATATATACAGAAATGCTCTCTTTTTTAGTGTTTTAATTGAGAAATGGAATTGGTACTTCGGTGATATGGAAGAGCCACCACTGATACGAGTATATGGTGTGGTGCTCAACTCCATTAGCACTTAACTGCATAATTTTTAAACATTTTGCCTAAGTACCCCTTTGTTATCTCGCACTGGCCTAAGTTTTAAAAGTTAAATGAGGAAATTTTTCTCGAAATTTCGAATTGTACAGAACGGGAGTAAGCCAGAGGTGGGAACGCTGTTATCGGTATCTTGTAAAAACTAATTTTCGTTCCGGACAGCCGCAGCCTGCCTACTAACGAGACACTATCAGACGGGCGCCTGAAAAAACGGACCAATTGCACATTTTTTACGTTACGTTTCGCATCTCTCTCGCTTGCACAGTCTAACATTATCAATGATTGCAAAAGTTTAGGTATACTTAAGAATAATGTGATTTCATTATCATTGTTGACAATAAAATTACGGACGTTTGAGACATATTTGACAAAAAAAAAGGCGAGAATTCTTTTCGCCCTTTTTATCTATAAAAAAAAAGGTTTACGAAAATGTAAGTATGTCTAAGATGTTCGTTATTCTAATGTCAACAATGATCATGGATCTCATTTTTTAAAAGTCAACCTATAATTTTACAGTAATTGAACATGTTAGAATGTGCGAGCGAGAGAGATGCAAAGATAGGCCTCTTAACTGGCGCACTGCCTCCAGTTCAATGAAAAAAAAACCGAGCGTACCTCGTAAATAGACGATATCTGGACCCATAAAATTAATATCGCGTTTTCCAGGTCAGAAGGTTTTCCACGGACAAATCCCCGCAGACGTTTTAATATACATATTGAAGCGTCTCTGGGGAATAAAGCGTTGTTGATGATACAACGCCGAGCAATTGTTAATTGTATCATTCCCATGAATTATTCCGTACTGCGCTGATTGTCTGAATTAAATGTTGGATGTGATATTCAATTTAATTTGTGGTTTATCATAAATTCCCAACTGCATTGCTTGTTTACAAGAATGTATGTTATGGCTACGCCTACCGGCCTACGTTATCTCAGGTTGACGACATTGCCATAACTAGTGACTGACTCATTCCTATTAACTTTAACTCTCAAGATCAGTAATAAAAATGATAAGTTAGCAAAGCTTGATTTAGAGGATTTAAAATAAAACAGTACTATTGTGTGTATCTAATTGAGGGAGCTTACTTCAGAAGTGTTATCTTAAATAACGTTTAATTATGGATTGTTGTGCTATAAGCGGTCGAAATTGAACTTTGTATATACAACTATATCAACAGTTTCTTACCACTTATGTAAAAAACTAGTGGATTCTGCCCCAGTTGTGGTAGGGATCACCGCCACCCTTAACAGTTATGGCCAGCCACACAGTTAATTGTTTATGTTTATTTACTTATGTAGTATTTTAAATCTTCCCTAATGCCTTCTAATACGATCTCCATTTGGACTCACTCAAACAGATCTCTTTAAAAAGAATGTTTTCATTTTCAATTAAATAAAAATACAGGGTTTCGTAATGCTTTTATTTAACCAATAATAGATTCGATTTGTTGGATAGTCTAATCGTAAACTAATTAGATTTGTTTCTTTTTCACAGAAGGTCGACCCCGAGCTGATCTTCACGAAACAGGAGAAGATCGGCAAGGGTTCGTTCGGCGAGGTGTTCAAAGGTGTCGATAACAGGACACAACAAGTAGTCGCCATTAAAATAATCGACTTGGAGGAGGCCGAAGATGAAATCGAGGATATACAGCAGGAGATCATGGTGCTATCACAGTGCGATAGCCCGTACGTCACCAAATACTACGGATCATATTTAAAGGTAAGTTTTCTTATTTTTTAACATAATATAAGAGTGGTATTCTGGTAGTGTCGTGGGAGTAAACTTATTTGTATGTCACTAGGGTTGTAAACTAATTTTGAACGGTGCAATCGACACTCAACTGACACGCGTTTATAAAGAGCGATAAGTTAAAGTATACATCATGTGAACATGATTTTGTCCTCAGCGTGTTTAATATATGATGTTGTTCTCTATAGATACTGAATTTTATTATAATCACTAGAAACCATCACCTGCTAGAAGTTTATTTTCTTATCGAATATTCATTCTGCTCTTTACCCCGATTCACGAGCATACAGAATCAGTAACCTTTTGTATTTATTATGGTTTTGAGGCATTAAATGCTATGCAGGGATGGTACAATATCAAGATTTACGTTGTCAACTATTTGCCAATAGCTCTACGCCGCCGTGTCGTCTCTTTCGCTTGAATATTGAACGCGGCGTCCCTAATGTACATCTGAAGAGGTAGTATTGTACCAGTCGTTCGGGGCTTATACATCAATCATTGTCTGCGGGCCCGTCTGCGCCTGTTTATCAACTGCCGAGTTCTATTTAACGGCGGGATCATACGTAATATAACGCTCCCTCCCACCTTCCGTTCACTCTGGCTATCCCCTGTGAGTAATTGCTCTCGTTACGGGTATTCGATTAGCTCGTTGTGATGGGCGCAATCCCTCATTAGTCTCAAGGACCCCGAATTTACAATTTGCCGCGTATTGCGACCGCCTGGCGTCGTCGCCTAGTCGAGTCGACAGCGTGACGGAACGCTATTGCGTTGTTCTTTCGCAGTATTGTTGCCGCTTACTCGGCTGGAATATCGGAGAGCGTCAACGTAATGAAATAACAGGATTGTTAGGTATTACACATTAATTTGCGGAATTGTCGCCTCTTGTAATTGTACGCTCGTGGTGTTGCTAGGATGCCAGTCGATAGATAAAATCGATTTCCTAAAGTCGATTTTCTAAAAGATATCAAATTATAGGTTGGACCAAGGCTTGATGACACAAAATGACATACTTAATGGTATAACGTACAATTCTTAGTATAAGAATATCAAGATCTCTCATCCTTTTTTAAAAATGTGAATAATATGCTATACGAGCATGGAGATCCACCCATCCGCTGCCGCCCATGACATCTGTGACAAACCTGGAACAGGACCGTAAAAGTGTCTGAGGATGTTAGTCCAGTTCGTATGAGATGTTAATAGGAATGTTAGTTGGTCAGTATTTGTTAGCATAATGAGTATGGGAGGAAAGACTGTTAGTGACTGTCAGTCCTGTTAGTCGGTGGTAGAGGTAGTTCGGTTAGTAGTGTTTAGTAATAGTCCTGAAGTCATTTGTAGAATTTGTATTATTCACGTTGCTTAAACTTTATTGATGTGTGTAGTTGTTCTGTTCATGAATACTTCTTCTCTTAATAAACTTGGCAAGTTTTATTTGGCAATAAATTACTTTAAACGTGATGATCTTTAATTAAATACAAGCTTGAAATTTACTTTTACCAATTATTAAAAATCAACTTGCTAAGTTATAAATCCAATATCAAAGGACGTAACAAATTTACTTTTAAATTAATTGAGAATTGTTGTACATTCCTAAAGCTATGATTAAAGGAACTTGGCATCCGTTAGATCTCAACTCTTTTATTTTGTGCCAAACTTTGCCCCTTTTTCCTTGCTTTCCTGGCCTAATCAACAAATAACTAAAATGTTTGTGGTTCTTAGCCCAAAACTATGCATGGTATCTGTTTATCTCATTATTATCTAACTATACACCTCTACAGAACAAAAAAAATATATATTGCTTTAGAAGTTACGAGCCTCCAAAGATCCATTATACACTAATTTTAACGCAACTTTGGGCGTAAATAAATAATATAAGGATTATGCAAACTCCAATGAAATTTACTTATGTATATAGTTAATTTATTCAAAAATTCAAATAACTTTGTGTAACGAAGATACATTCAGAAGTATTTAAAAAGAACCTTTTCCCTAGAAGACTATTCAAAAGAATTCGGTGTTAGGTGAAATAGAAAGTAATTTATCCGCGCCCATCAACGATAGACAGTTAGAAATGCGTACTCTTAAGTGCGCACTTTGTAATCCCCACATAAAGTTTTTCAATAAATCGTGAAATATATAAAACGGTAAACGTGCCTTCAGAAGCACGGAAACTCTTTGAACAGCTTTGAGACTGCGAGACAAGAAAAGTGCTTTTAAAAAGCTTATGATAAACAAACAACACATTATACAAGAAAGCTGAGCGTATTTATTTTAATACCACGCATTATCGATTGGGGTGGGAGATGGGAGTAGGGAGGAGGAGGTACGACTAATAATAGCCCCCTCTTCCCCTTATCAGGAGGAGTCAGAATAATGGATATAATAGGTCCGATGAAGTGGTTTATTTTCCATTTTTTAGGCCATTTCGCTTTTCTTTTGTCACTCTTGCTGCCAATTTAAATGAACGCTTTACACAACGTAAACACGAAAGTAACGACCAAGACCCGAACGAACATATGGGTTACATGGTTGTCTGGCTCGGCTTAGCACTCCGTCTGTCGACTCCTGCATCTCCTGAGTTCGCGGATGGTAGACTATTCTATTCTGCCGTGTGTTGACGGCAGAAGATAGTACGATTGTCACCATCTCTTCTCTTTCCACGGATGTCGTATGTGGCGACTAAGGGAATATATCTTGCCCTAATCATTCCTCTTCACTCTTCTTCCTTCTACACTAAATCCTTTTCTGTTACCGCTGTTAATCTTTGAAATTCTCTTCCCCTATCC
>DWLO01001238.1:0-15694 GCA_018245335.1 Dalla quadristriga
ATCCTGCTACTCGATTGACAACTGTCAGATCGAGTGGAGAGTACGCCTTTATCGATCTCATGTCGATTCTAACGGATTTTAGTACCAATTTGAACCACAGCTCGATCGTGCGCTCGCGTAGGTTTCAAGAGTACGAATTAATGCAAAATCAAAAACAACTCGATTGATTTAGAACTCGAAAGCGTCGGGAGTAAGGCTGCAGATCCATTTGAAATATGTTCTAAGCTTTTAATTGTTTGGTACTTAATCGTGGTATTTAAAACGTTTCGTTTGGTTGTTTCAAATTTATATTTTATAAGTATTCCATATTATCATCATCATTTTGAATGAAGAATTAAGTAATAGATAGGATCTATATTTGACATTCTTGATATTGGCCGATACCCGTTATTGCTGGGTTAACCCAAGCATGATTCGACTTCATCCATAATCAAAATTTTAAAATATTACGTTCAATACCGGCTACAGATCCATTTTAAATTTGTTCAAATCTTTTAGTTGTTTTTTACTTTACCTTGGTATCCTAAACGTTTCGTTTGGTTGTTTCAAAATTTTATTTTATAAGTATTCCATATTATCATCATCATTTTGAATAAAGAATTAAGTAATACATAGGCTTTAAATAAATATATTCCAAATTGCAGCAGGGGATGGACCCCGCTGCTGCAATTTGGATTAGTGGCGTGGAAACTTGTATGTAGCAAAAGGAAGTCCAAGATAAAGGTAGGCACAGACATCATAAGTATATAAATGAAGTCCTTTGTCATGACACAGATTGGGAACTAGGTCGCTGACAAGCAGATTAAGCTAATTGGGTTCATGTTGCTTGCGCTTAAAAGTGTTTTGTCAATTTTGCATAGATGTAATTTGTTTTGCATTGTACGTGTAGGATTAAAAAAAAAAAGATTCAACGAAAAAGCAGCATATGTCATTGTAATATTTTTAGCTGTTGTAACCGAATAAATTATTTATTTATAGAAAAAACTTGAAGAGATTTAAGAGACCTATACTTATATTTAAAATTCTGGTCATATACCGTTCAAAGAAAGAGATGAGCTTCTGCCTGAATCTTATGTTTTATGCGATTTTTTCCTTGTTATTAATACAATCGGGGGGCCCCCTAAGTTCCTAGGTTTCAAAATTCTGTATCCTGCGTTTGACTTTGGCTTTGCGGATGTGATGGATCAGTTGATTAGAATATTCTTGTTTAGAATGTAACATTCATAGAAAGCATACATTGAATAAGCATTACAAGAAAACACGCGTATATAAATCAATTGTACAACTTCATCAACATTCAGTAAGCGATACATAAATTTAATTAATAAGCAATTTGGCAAAACGTGTTCAATAATTTCATTAATCATGTCAGTACAAACTGTTATGCTCTGATTTGCATACGTATAAGGTTAAAATAGTGCTCATTCCCCGCAGGCATTGAGGCTCCTGTGGTTAATTCGCACCCTGGTTTGTCCTTCACGTCAAATTAAACACGTAGTTTGCGTGAGGGTTTGAAACTTGATGTGAGAAACGCAGACTGTTGAAATATGTATAACAGTTATTAATTATATTATAACTACTCAATGTGTAATGAGATTTTTTTCAAGGCAAGAAGGATAAATTCTCTACGGTTCGTTATGGTATAGTGTTGTTGCAATGTTCATATAGCTCGATAGTTTTTTACATCAGCATCAGCAATTTACTATTCACGAACAATACGCCGGACGATTCTGACGTACCTCCCTGGCTTCTTTAACAATTATACTTTTTGTTTCACTACGTACGCGTTCTTGAGAAATGCCCTGTTGTATATGTCCCGTCTTCGGTTTTCTAGATAGCGCGCAAATAGGACTCTTTGGATTGACAGTTTATGTTGATGTTCTGCAATGTCTTTAAAATTGAGCTGCAACCCGCCATTGCCATAAAAAGGTATTTGAACTACTTAACCTTGTCATGCGCACGCTCGCCCCTCATTCTGTCATATTTTCCGCCGTCATCCTGTGTTATTAATACCGTTGATCACAGAGTGGCGCATTGTGTACCGATTAACTACTCTTACCATATTATATACATAATTGTGATATCTTTGTCGTTTTAATATTAGGCTAACATGTTTCTCGGAAGCCATGTTTACTATCTAAACCTATCAAGATAAGAGAAAAGTGTTTACAAACGGCAATGTCTTTGTTCGAGGACTAGATAGGGGAGGGGCCATGTTTATTTTAGACCATCACTATTTATGTTATCGGTGCGTCACAAAATGTTGAATTTGATTCGTTTATTAAATTTGTATGCCTGTAAAGAAAGTAGCTGGCGGTGTTAATACCGTACCATACATGAATTATTGTATTCGGTGGTGCGAATACGCAATGTAATGTAAATGATCATGTCTCAGATCCTAGGTTATCGTCCCTGCACTGACAACATGCACTGCTCCAAGCTCTTTCGGCTAGAAACTCTGACACAGAGGTGACAGGAGTTGTCGTGGTTTCCCAAACGCTACCCATCTGCGTAGGATTCTACTAGTGACCTCTTTCTTTTTCAAAGACGTACAACACAAGTCTGGATCACTTGTAACTATTGTGTTATTCACTTTATTCACATCTATGTATGTGCATAGTGTAATGATGTTGGGCGCGATAAACAAAGGGTTCTTGACCGAAATTTATTGTTATGTTGCCTGATTAATTACCCTATGTGCTGACACCCAGACGGGACGTTGTGGTATGACCGACCGGTGATGGATCGGCAGCCGACGTTGTACGAATATGTTTGCCGTAATATTTTCAAGAACAAGATAATGACGAAGTTAAATGATGTTTGCAATATATTCGCAGAAATCACAGACGTGTATAGTTTATTTTCGTTCGCTTCAGTGAGCTGCGTAAACTGTTCCAAGGACAGCACTATCTCCAACTTTTCATCTCATTTCTCGCTGCCTACATTCTTGACATTCGCTAGCGGCCGAGAGGTGCTTCCATGACGCATTTTAATGAATTCCTGTTGAAATTTCAGCTACGTAGCTTTGTCGCCGCCGCCCACTCCTCAACCTTCACCAGCGTGGCATCGCCGCTTCTCTGACTTAGCGTACGTTCATTGGCACTTTTACGTTTTTGTACTGATATTAAATGTAAACAAAACCACCACGTGTAATTATTACTACATTTTCGGAAAAGTATAGATTTTACTCTTAGGTAGGTACTTAATAAGTCTGACTGATCATCATTTGTTTCGTTAAACATTATCATGATTTTAAGATTTCATCTGAAGAACGTCATAAAACAAATTGATAAATAACATACAATGAGTTACCGATTGTAAAAACTAATCCTATGTTAACACCTAATAGTGACATACCACTTATTAGTGACATACCTACTATACAACCTGTCTTAGTCATCGACTTTAAGAAATATGCAAAGATCTCAGATCTCATTTTGATTTTAGATTTATATAGCGTTTAAAATATTAAAATTATAGAACTATTTTCATTGAGGACCCTAGCATGTAAAATCACAACTTTGAAGCCTTATAAAAACAATTAAGTACTTTTTTCTTATTCGGCACATTTTTATGTTCACTCAGTACTTTGAAATTTTCGAAACTACATTTGTTATAAACATAGAAGTAGAACTAAACTGTCTGTCTTCTATAAACATGTACAGTTAAACAACGAATCTAGTTTCAAAGTAAACAGACGAAATATTCGGTGGTGTAAATGACAGGTGCTATGTTTTTCGTTTGCTAAGCTTTTCCTTTCCGTTCTATTTACCGTGGGCCGGCGAACCTTTAGTTGAGCGATCTCATAAATCTACTGTCTCAACCTATCGTGTGTGCTTTCAGCGATTATTTTGATTTACATATCCTACAACCTATCGAGGTCCCTTACACCGCACACGTTCACCTCAGTATCCGCGTTTTGACACATGATAAATTTGCTCGACAATTTTATATTATTTCCTGAGCATGACTTACTTTAAGTGGTATATCCCCTTGAGGGCCCTATCGTTTAAATTATATTATGGCGGTAGTGTAAGTGTTGATTACAAAATAATATAATTAGTTTTAAATTTTATCTTACCAATAAATAAAATTGGGGTGTCAGTCTGTCTGTGATATTAAAATTGAGGTCAATAATTAAATGGGTATTATATATTATTTATATGACACCTAAACTTAATTAACCGTTTTTAGAAATGCTGTTTGTCTGTCTGCGTTTTATTTTAGTCGCGTATAGTGCTTCGAAGCCGCTTAGCGGATTTTGATGAAAGTTTCAGGGATTGTTTCAGGGGTCTCATTTAGTTTTTATTTTGACGTGTATATGCTGATCGGATTTTAAAGACATTTAAGACAAAAAGTCATCCGTACTGAAATAGTAGATTCGATAATGACGTTGCATAAATTTTAGACAATTTATTGGGATCGCCCGATTAGTTTCGGTCCAATAGCTTGATCATGAGCTACAATCGTCTTCAGCAAACTCGCTCCGGGAATGAATTCAGACACTCTCAAATCCTTTAGTAGTAAGACGTTTGCATTGTGACAAACATGCATATTATGACTATACCTACGTCACCTTTGTGAACATTACATGCGGAAGGTCGTAAACTTGCATTGCCATAAAATTATTACGCCCTCTAAACGTGGGTTTACGGCGAATGGTAAACAAAACAAATGAATTGCAAACGAACAGATCACTCGCATCTGAATACTGTTTAATAAACATCTTTGTACTCACGGTACGTTTACTCGTATATGCGGCTTGTTAGTGTGACTTTATGATTGCAAGGAAAGTTTATCTTTTGAGGAAATTAAACCTTTAGTAGAAATTAAACCTGATTGTTTTTAGTCAGTAAAAGAATACACCGCAATGCAGTCAAAAGAGGTTCTTAGAATCGGCGGTACTTGGATATTGTGCTTGTGTCAAACACCACGATCAAGAGCCCGGACTAAATACCTATCGTTCACATAAGTGAATCGGCCGGAAATCGAACTCGGAACAGGCAGCGTGACTCACTATCAAACAAAATTAACTCAGCTACGTTATCGTATCATTCGAAGAAAACATTTGCACTACTGAAGTAATATGAAACATTTCTCAAAGGTAACTTTTTACTTTCCTGTTTTTTCTCTCTTCTTTTTCTTTCAACCTAAAAACACAAGTGGATTTTTCAAGAAGATTTTCTGATCCATCTTCTGATCTTCTGTACTGTATTGTATTGTATCTATGTATATATTTATGTATGGATGTATGTACATGTAGCTTTATATTTCATACCCTCACATTCTCAGCCTTGCCATAGTCGACTGATAGGAATGCCACTTGCCATGAAGTCCTTCTATTGTTTACCCTTAATTTAAGGTAAGACAATAAAGAATAAATAAATAATCGATGTTTCATAAAAATTTAAGTATGTCCAAGAATTTGAAATTTAAATCCAGTACCAAAGTTAACATCAGCGTCAACATTTTCATACAGTATCCTTCCCACGTGACAAAATTAAAGTTCCAACGATGAACCTTTTTGGAGCTTAGCCAAAAACGTGCAAGTTTTGATGAGGAACGGCGACAGGTTCCGAGTGCCGACTAATTGGGAACGCTGGAATGGTAATCCCGGAAAATCCTTCAAATAACTCTTCATTCAAACTTCAAATTTTCGAACGTGTTTCGTTAAACCTTAAAAGCGGATATAGAGCTTTCAAATAATACTGTCCATAATGTGGTGTTTGTATGTATGCCATTATTCCACCCATCCATGCTTTTGAAGACCCATTGTCGAATGTTTACTTCCTATTTGCTGCTACTCCGATCAGTCCAATGCCCTCTGAAGCCAGTGGTTTCTAGCTGTCTTGTGCAGGTGCACCTGGTGGGGGTGACCTGGGCTCCTTTTACCGAGTTGTTTTCTCCATTAGACGACCATTGTTCTCCATCGGTTATCGAATAGTCGGTCTTAGTAATTGAGAGGTCAAATTTCAAAATATTAGATGGCGATAGCATAGAGATTAAAAGGAAAGCTCAAATATAACCGCACATTTTTATTACATTTATTTTTAATGAAGCAGTCAATGTAATTGGTGTCCTTAAGGATAACCAATATAACGTATTATCCGCAATTACCCGCTTGACTGGCGGTGCGGTAAACGCGATCTCATTACCGTCATCTCGCTGAGTAGGGATGAGGTCCCCGCGGGCACATCCCTATAAACTGATAAGCAAATATGAACATTCATTTCCTGAGAGCGAAATTTCCGCCTCTCTGAGTGTGGGAAACTTCGAATTGGCGTTTCCGTTGTAATATGTCATGAAAGTCGTGATTGTAGTCATCATTTTAGCATAAAATGCGTGAATTGATTAAAGAAATTAAGTAACGTCAAGAATGACACTACCTACAACCTAAAAAGAAGCCGATATGTACCTGCGCAGCGTACGCTTCAAAAAAGACAACATTTTAACAGCAATTAGTCCGCCTCAAACAACGCTCCAAACGGAACGCCTGTGACATTTTACTTAAAATCTTTATAAACTGAAAATGCCGTATTGTGTTCAGAAATAGCCCAATTAACAATGCAAAACAAATGAAAAATTAGAGACATTTACTTACTGCGCATATGTAACAATTTTTGTGTTTTAAATAATTTCAGACTGAATGTATTCTACAAAAATTTTACTAACCTACTTTAAAAACTTATCAATCAATCAATGGTCAAAGAATCGTCGTTATAAAAATCAAATCCCCTAGCAGATTATAGCCGTTATAATATTGGGTGGATGGCAATTTATCATGAACGCTTCCGTAACATGGGTCCCGTGAGATGTCGCTCGATAAGCTTTATCGTTTGGTTTTATTACTTCCGGCAAATGATTGACCATCGCCTTCGAACAATTTAAATTTGATGGAGCAGCATGGTGTAGTAAGCTCCAATCATTTTAAGTGTATTCCTAGTGCAGTCTTTACTCTTGTCTTATAAAGAAAGAGAAAGATCTGTGGGACTCATTTAAATATTTCAACTTGTATAACAAAACTTAATTGCGGTATTAGATACACTAGCGACATATTTATTTTACAAAACGCGCGTTGAATAGTTGCGACCTCATTAGTTGAAAGTTTAGCTACAATCGCGTACCGTTGTGCTTTCTTTCGTTTGCTCTGTACTACCGTTACACATTGATTGGGATGTGCAAAGCCAATCTAAGATATATACCTTTTACAAAATCATTATCACACACTTGCATTTTTTTTTAAATGTAAATAAGATAGCATACGAGCATGCAGATCCACCCCTCCGCTGCCGCCCGTGACATTTGTGACAAACCTCTAATAGGACCGGAAAAGGAACTGTGGATGTTAGTCTGATTAGTATGAGATGCTAATAGGATTGTTAGACGGTCAGTGAATACTAACGAATGTTAGTATGAGGACTGTTAGTGACTGTAAGTCCTGTTAGTCAGTGTTAGTTATAGTCCGGTTTGTCGTGGTTAATAATAGACATGTTCGCAGCTGGCTACAAATGCGTTACTACCCTGGAGTACTAAGGACTAAGGTCCGACCGAAACACGTTAGGGTAACGTAACGTTCCGAGCAAGTAGACCTTCGTAGTCTACATACCCTGATTCTTTGTTTTGGGGCGAAACACGTGTTGTATGAATGTTGGTGCACATTTTCATCGTTGCATGTGCATGTTTTCATATGTAGGGAGGGAGGGAGGTGCTATATGCATACAGCATGCTAAAGTATACACCATCATACGTTTTGCTCGCGGATTGTTGCAAAGTAGATTAAACGTACATTTATAACAATGGATTTCCGCAAAGTAACGCCTGATACAATTAATAAATTTGTATAAATATTACAAGCTTAACTGTTCCTTTGGAGTACTAATTGCTCAAACTTTTAAATATTTCCATTATTCGAGTCTGGTTACACAGGTGCCCATGGACTACTTGCTACTCGTTTAATACTATGTTAACAGAAAAAAAACACATTTGACCAGGTTCTTCTTGCCTATTTAAACAGCACATATTTGAAAATAGAAAGGAGTCTGTAAATAGTTCACTAACAATGATGAAAAAACTTCTAGTATTATTTAATTTAACAAAAATAGTTAGACTATTACTACTGGCTTTTACAACGTCACCGGTAGAAGTAACCGCTTTGCCGCCGCAGCGGGAGCAGAGACACGTACCCTTTCACCTAGTATGTCTATGTGTCACAAATTTATTTCCTTATCGGTCTTAATATGACACACTGTCTCTTCCCTCTACTTACACATAAGTTTTCGAGCTTTATCTGCATCACGCATCGGTCGAGGTGTCATGAATGACCCGAAATTTCGATAAAGAACGTGTGAAGTTGAAGTTAATTTACATAGAAATGTAGATAGCAGAGAACTGAGTATCGTGGTTTTTCCATTATACCGTTTTCACGTTTTGTTTGGAAGAGTGTAATTCATAACGCATGATAACCAATGTCTCATTATGGAGCTGAAATATGGAAATGGTCTGGAAAAAGGCAATGACCAATATTGAATGTGTCATTTTGAAGCTCGTTTGATTTGCTCAAAGGAGCTCTGACGACTCCACGTGCGTACGAGGGACTAATGATGGAGCCGAAAGATGAGTACTGAAAGTTGGCCCATTCGTTGTAGACCTTTTTCTTGGCAATATATGAAGTTTTGACTATTGGCACGAATCTGTAGAACTGGGCTCCTATACCTCAATTGTTTTGACGGCAATGTCAATAACGTCGAAAGTCTTTTGCAACGAACTTGCCGTCATTTTCCATATTTACATTTTTGGTAGAATATCATATTCTACATTTATGTTTCGTTCCTCGTGTCTATCTCGTTTATGGAGTTGGTAGTACTGTATATTAATGGTGTATTTTCATAATATAAGAGATGATGAATTTCTGATTTTCCCAAAATCGCTGAATTAAAGTTCAATCGACCTGACTGTGATAACTGACGATAATAATAACAATGTGTCTTCAAACACAATATATTATATTATTAAACTAATATAGATGCATAATCGATATTGCGTGTATTTTTATTGGTATTAACACACAATTTTCCAGGATAGGCCACCTGGTAAGAAATACCGTCTTCCATGCGTTATATTGTTATTTGGTTTCGTAACAACAGCGTTGCAATCAGATGACCAACGGACTGATAATACGACCGTGAGGCTCTTATCAGTCTTTGCGCGGCGTTACGTATTCTGTAAGAGCCTCATGCTCTCTCGGGACAAGTGCACAATGTTTCATTGAATGCGACAATCGCATGACCTAGAGGTTCCTGTATGTCAACCAGGGTTTGCAACCCTACAGATTTCATTTTCCTGCGGGTATTTTACAGAAGATTCGTACCAACGCAGACCTTTGTATAAAAAGCTATATCTAGAGGTCTGCGGGAATACAAATAAGAGAAGAATTAAAATGTATGCTCAAAAAAATGTAATTCCCTGTCCCTCTTAAAGTTCCGGAATCCCTCGGAAAGCACAAACCTAATAGTGGAATTGCAATTCTGACTGGCATGTATATTGTGATAGATTTTCCATAAACATCTTAGAGATCATTATTAGCCAATTCAAACTTCTCCAATCTGAAACGTTTCTAAATTAGTATATTTAAAAATTATGATGTTATTATCATGTAAATCACAGCACCTTGTGCTTTGCTTTTGTAAGGGCAGATAAGAAACGACGTGAATATGCGTAGCCAGGTGGCAGTGTTACACGAGGACACGCAGCAAAAAGTCGGAGGAAAAATCTCTTCAGATTTTTTGCTGCTTTTGTCCTGCCCGGTCCTTTGAGACAGAATAACAAAATCACCGCGCGTGGGTGTCGGTTAATGAGTCAAGTTTACAAAGTCCTACAATGGGCCAATAAATGGAAAAAGGGAATAACATTTTCATTAAAAAAGTTTAAAATTTCAAAGACTTCCGATCTTGACAATAAAACTCAGCAAAGTATACCCAAAGTATCTAAGCTGATTTAAATGTTAGGTAGATGCGGTTTTATCGGTTTTTTGTAACGAACTTTTTTTGCAAACATCAGCATTTAATATAGCAGACAAGCATATAAATAACAATTATTTAACTAACTTTTGCGTCAGAATTTAAGAAGAAGAAATTCAAATGTACTTATAGCATAATAAGAAAACGAGTAGTAAGGTACAAAAAAAACATATTAAAGTTAATTGCAATGAAGCAAATGAAATGAAATGACAGGAAATGAAAGTAACATTTCTACGTTTATTTCAAAAGTGGGTCTTTACGATCAGATTTAAACTAAATCTATACTGGCAACGATAGATCTGAACAGGCCGCAGTGACTGTTGAGTTTGGATCTGGACCCAATACCCTACAAGTGTTGTTGGTTTCTCCCTTTAAGAACCTCTTACGAAAATCCGGGATGAAATGTGGAGGAAGTGTTACTAATGTAAATAAAAAAAAAGGAATACCGTGAGGTCAATAAATGTGATGCTTGTTTTAGTTAGTTATGTATGGCATAATCTGTGTCTAAAAGTGCGGATTTTAGCAAACATTTTGCTACAGTTGTACAGGTGAGTTTCTGTCCAAATATAGTGTCAGTCAAATTCAGTGTAAATGCATGATCATGTAGTGCGATTCATGCAAAAAAAGTAGTCCACGGTACAGAATTCGGTTACAATGAATGACGTATCGCCACGAGAAGAAACCATTTGTCACATTGACATGTCTCATATATTTTGATTTAGCATCGAGGCGGTTAGGGCTGGTGCAGATTCGCGTAAGAGTTTAATTTATATTAAACGACGTTGCATCAGCGTAGAATGACGTGGCGACCTGGCCACAAAGGTCAAGATCGTGCTAAAAGGGCGCGTGTTGGGCGTTGGGTAATGGTCCGGTGGACGAATCGCTTAATGGCCCGAAATGTTCGATTCGGCAGATGTTCATAGATGTTGACGAGGCTTATAATTAACCACATAAATTTCTGGCACAAATATGAGCGTTAAAATTTAACACCGTTTTTAAACTAATTTATCTAGATAACTGTTGTTTTTCCATACAAACGAATTTTATCAGGAATCCGCGAAATTGTAAGAGTGCATTTTGTTCGTAGTTTCTGAGATTGCTTGATTTGTGAGTGAATGCGTCATTATACCACTGTTATGCTTACGTTCTAATTTACTTTTAACGTATTCTTTATTATAAATCAAATTAAGGTTTGAATTAATCATTTCCGTAAAATCCTCCAGCATTGAAATGATTGGCCTGGCTTATATCGTTCCGTTTCATCTCCGAGATAAAAATCCAATAAAGACTTAAAAGTCTGCATTCTTTAAAACAAGCAATCATGCTTATTAATCTCAATTTGGAAGTTAATTCTGGCTGGTTATATTAAAGATCGTGTTGTTTTCTCTTAAACGTGGTTTTGAATTTTTCCACTTAAACAGAATAGTGTAATGGAGACAGAAGTGTAAATATAATAAAGTTGTTAAATTCGATTTATATTACACTTTTGCCATTGCACTCGAATAGTTTTAAGCTTTAGATACTCGTATGTAGATAGATTAACACTTTATTATACACAATAAGAAAAAAAAACACAAATACCTAGTCGGGTCAAATGTTCTGTCACAAACACTTCACTAAATATCTTTTGTAACTATTTATATTTCTTTAAATTATTTATATGAAAACAAATATCGTCAAATGTCAATCAAAATTTTATTCAGATTATTCGAAATGCCCTCCCTGACTTTGAATACAGGCTCTTAACCTCCCGAGGCCAGCCTTAAGCCATAATATGAAACTTCAAGCCAAACCATGATTGATGAAGGATAATAAGGATAATGTTGGATCCTCTGCATCCGCCTGCTTGCTTCTTCACTGCTATGAGCATACATTGTATCGTTTTGTTTGTTGTAACTTTCTTCAAAGTTAAGAATGTATTCGCCTGGAAAAAGGATTTTGCGGTTTTTATTTACCCCCGTACCGCCTAAACAAAGCCTGGAATCTCTCAAGTCTTAATTTATTTAGACGGTCATTAAGAAAATGCCCAGTTTTTCGTCGATTAGCCAAGAAGTCCAAGGTCTTCATTTAACACTCTTTTGAGTAATATGTACAAGTCTTACGTCATTTAAAATCGCCACCCTGTTGTCGTCTAAAATTGAGTGCTTGACGGAACTCAAAAACGATGCTTCAAAATTATGGGTCTAACTTACGACATGGAAGAAACGAATGTGAAATATGTTGCAATAGGTAATACTGCAGGTGTAGTTCACAATATACTGTTTATATTGTGAAAGGAGTCACTACACCTAATTAAGTACTATGTACAAATATTCCAGACTGGCTAAACATGGATTTGCAAGTTTTGGCTGTTAAGAGCTATAAATCATCTTGGCTTATAAATGTAAGCGAAGAGACAAAGCTGGGGGGATGCTTAGGTACAACAATCCTTGTCATTTCTCGATGATAAATTAAACGTAAATAAATCTTATATAGTTTTGACCGCTCATAGCCCCTGCGGCTTTTGTCAATTATAAGTGATCGACATGATAGACGGTATTTGTATAGTTGACTACTAGCGGCAAAATGTCATAAGCGCTTCCGTGCTTCGGAGAGCACGTAAAACAGCAGTTGTTATGCCTTATGACCCAGGAGACCCACGGGCGTCTCCAGAACTTCCCATGCCCGTGCACTGCGTGGATTATCGCCTAACAGTGATTCTGAGGATTCTTATTAAGGTTACGGTGTGATGAAGGCGAAAGGACAGCTGAGCAAGGATGCCATCAACTGATAGTAGAACTTATAAGGAACTTAGCATTTATTGATATCTGTGTCGTAATAACACAAAGGTAGGTGAAATTTGAATACAATAACCGCCGCTGGCACGTAGGCGGTTTGCCAGTTCCATGTACTCGACTCCAATTAAAACCACATACTTGACAACGCCGACGTGTGAGACTGCAGTACAGTCTACAAAGATTAATAAACAAACTCCTTTTGAAAATAATGTTATTCTAGTAAAATTTAGAATCCAATTGGGACACTTTGAAATGAAAGTAATAACGCTCCGGTTCCAGATCATTGCACAATGCGTTCCAACCTCATTTTAAATGGTGATATTGCCTATTTTAATTCTTTATTTACCGTCCAGTTAATCTTACATCCGCTTTGGTCGCATGAAAGCGTCGCGTTTTTTGCAGAATTTTAAAGCTATATAAGGCGAGCCTATTGTTGGACTAGACATCATCGGATTTTAATATAATTCAATTGCATATAATGCTCCCTTGTCACGTAATAACAAAGTATGTGAAGGTTATGTATAGATGGTTATCGACTTGAGTAGGCCCTTCAGATAAACGATACCGTATGAATAAATAGGATGAAGCAGAATAAAACAACCACCCGAACCACCAGACACCTTTTTGCCCGTCACATTTAGCGATTCATGTCAGCCTTCTACCGCTCGACTTGCTTGTTCCTTCCTGCCATGGACATGAACTTGAGCTTCCTTTGTTGTATTCCCGGTGCATTACACTACAGCGCGCTTCAAGCAAAGCGTCTTTGAAGACCGGGTTGCAATCCCCCTGATAATCACGTGTCCATAGGCGATACTTACCACATACCATCAGGCGGCCGTTTGTCTGTTTGCCCGTCTGTGTTATACAAAAATGAACATATAGGATGAGAAGAGTAAGGTTTGGAATGTGTCAAGGCATGGGGTGGCTTTCAGATCGGTTATCAGGCGATGGCGTATCGCTGCGGCCCCTCCAGCGGCCACTGCGTCGGCCGCACGCTCAGTAGCACTCAAACCGGCGCGCCGCTCGCACGCCAACCGCGCGCACATACCGCACCCGTAGTGAAAGTCGCACGCGCAGTTTCCGATACGATTTCGTTGTTGCGCGCCGGCATCTTCGTCTAGTTATTTTGTTTGTACGTTGCGCCAGTGCAGCGGGGAAAGGAGGTCGCACCGCGGCCGCAACCCGTAAGAACGCCGCTGTGATTTGTGCTATCCGAGTTCTCGATCGATTCCCACGTTTGTGTGGCACTGCCCAATTCGTTTTGTATTTAATTCTTTCATGTTATCTATAGGCCGCCGATCTTAACATTGCTGTCCACGTTACGAATGTCTAACGTATATTTAAATGTTAGATTTAGAAGGCCGGAAATTGTTTATTTATGTGACCAAGTCATTGTAACTTGCAGGTGTATGTTAGATATCTTTTAGTACCTTCACAGAACAGGTATGTAGTAGATACCCTAAGGGATACCACCTACCATAAATAATTTTTATTGTCACGCACCGCACAGCTTCGGCGTACTTCGTTAAACCTACTCGTCCCTTTTATGTTGTTAAAGAAGTCGCTACGAGCGTCTACGAAATTCGTAGATGCAGCGCTCTGCCGAGACGACATAGTGTGAGGGGGTGGTATTAAAACTTTAACCAACTAGGAAGCTTTCTTGCAAAGATATGCCATTTCACTATTTTTAATTTAGTAGGCCCTGTAGAAGATGATGAGCTTCGTTTAGCTAAAATTGCTGGTTTCTACGAATTTTAAGGTAGGGTACTTACGTTAATTGATTTGAATAACACCACTGACCGAGCTAAGTTTAAAATGGGATAGTAGGATGACACTTTTGTTTGTAAGGTAGTAAGGTAGTGTAGGTACCCAATGCTTGTAAAATCCGTTATACAACATAGGCGCCTGCTAAGATTTTTTAAATATTTATCTCACAGAGGTTTAAGAGGTTGAATGAACGAATTCGAAAAATGCGGGGAAGCTAGATAGAGGCTAGTATTTAAAACGCGAGGGAAGCTGTAGGGCTATTATTTATATCCGCAATTTTTTTCGGTATGGCATTAGTTTAAATATATCTTATACTATATAATTTGTTGGCATTAAAGCAATTATTAATAACTTCGTCTTAAAGATTAATAACAATACCTATAGTTAATTATAACTTAGATATATCACTTTCAACCACGGGGTGTTGGTGTACAAATGTCAAAGATTAAATACAATGTCAAAAATAGAGTAATTACGAGATTACTCAATATAATAAGCGTCACTCATGTAGATGTTAACTGCAGATGATTTTTTATCCAAATAACAATATCTGAATAAAAACCTCATGGAAACAGAACTCAGATAAAACACACGAGCACAGTTTTAAACATCTGCCCGAATGTCTTTTATACTACAACATTTCAACTGTTCCGAAGAGATTTATGACAAGTATTTAATCTCTCTTCAAGAAACTACATGTGCTCGGGAACAAAAGCTACATGTATATCACCGGCACATATATGTGTTGTTCTCATTCTAAAGCTCTGCAAGGGATACGAGCGGAAACGGAAAACAGTTGGATTAATTTGCGAGAGAAGTCGTGGGCGGATGTTCTTAATGTCTCTTTGTACTGAGACCATCTCTCTTAGGGTTGGATTCAAACGAAAATGAAAAAAGGTTCTTGCTTAATTTCATAGGGGAAAACACTGTCGTACCTACTTCAGAGGTCGTACATTTGTCGCGTTGCAGTAGTGCTTGCGCTGCTGTTTGCAATCTGTATGATGGAATAGAATATATAATGCATTGTTATATCGCTCGCTTAGTGATTGATATATTGGCTTAACTCAAAATAGTAGATTTTTGGGAAAACGTAAAAAAACATTCTGAAATTTGTCCGGTGCAAAAACACATTAG